>CAJINU010000037.1:700864-926094 GCA_905178165.1 Amoebophrya sp. A25
GCAGCATCGCACAACGAGCGAACTTACCACAGTCGAAGATCAATTAAGAAACAAACTATGTTCATTATGATGAATACTGAGTGAGCTCGCGTTTAACAAACAACAGAGGATATGTGTGGCTGAGCAGAAGAAAAACGATATGCGGCTATGGATCAACAGCGATGTGATGTTAAGGCACTGTTAACAAAAAAAACAACTGGAGAAACGGACACGATGTTACTCGCCCACGACAATTTGATGGCTTGCTTCTGACCAATTGTCATGAAAGAAACGAAGTTGGCCTGAAATCCAGAACTCGATGACTACAATGAGCGTGAATTTTGCGGACGACAGGCTCTCGTTGACGTGCTGAATTTCAAAGGACACTTGGATGACTTCACGTTGACTTTCAGGACTGTCTCATACCCAGTACAATCTTAAACAACCCAGCTGAGATTTCACAATCTGCTGCCTCAAGTGGCCAGCGGCGAACACGATGATTGACTAATGGCATACAGTGCTAACACAGTACCGATCGACTGTTTAGTAACTGACGTTCATTGACTGACTTGACGACTTGAGCGACCGTTTCGAGAGCACTGCACTGAGCAAAGTTAGCAGCCTGTAGGCACGTCTAACCAGCTCGCGCAACGACCTGCCATTTAGGACGGCCTACTATTTTCGATACAGCTATGGTTAAGGGAGGTCTTTTTGTAATAATTTCGACGATTGACTCGTTGGCGACGCGTCAGCCGCCCGCTTTGCCGAATAAGTAGTCAAAGTAGGTTAGATAAGCGCTCAGACGGTCACGCTGAGGTAGGACAACTGTGCGGACCGTCAACTGTCAAGACTAGTTATGTATTACAACTGTAAGGATGCTAGGTTGACGCCCTGATGGTGTTCAACGTAGCCCCACGACCGGCTATTACTATAAATGGCATGTAGTTCATTGTTACTAATGTTGTTGCGCAGCTAGCTTACCTCTAAACGAGTGCATTATGTGTACTATCGATGTCTTGCCACAGTGCGGCGTTAACTACTATATTGCTAGTCTGTAAGTCGTCTGCTTGTTAAACATACCTGTAGCGTCTATGTGGTCCTGATAACTACTACCGTTAACGGCTGAGCCCTGCTGTACTGGCAGGTCTGGCTAGGCTCTCCTGGTGCGGTGCTCCCTCTCCTCCTGAGGCTGCGCATCCAGTTCCTGTCCTGGCAGGATCAAACTCGACGGAAGAGCTTCGGCATGTGCGTTGAGTTCTGCGATGAGTTCTGCTCGTCGGGCTTTCTGGGCGATTATGTGTCGGCACGATTCTCATTAAAAAAAAGGCCCCGAACTCACCCCGTCGCGCTCTGTCTTCCAAAAGACTGGAGACAGACGGGAGGTCTCGCTGGTCTCTATGTGGCGGCTTTTCGATAAAACCGCACGCGCCTCCGTCGTCCATCTGCTTCCGCTTCTTTCATTTCGCGAGATAAGCGAGATAGGTCGTCGCCGTCTTGTGTTCCCCTGGCTTAGCTCGTTTCTGTTCCAGTTTGGTCAGTTTGTGTTCTTCTCGCTTCGCTGCTCTTGTGTTCTGCGTCTTCTCGTGTGCTCTCCTCGTGTGCTCTTGCCGCGTGCCTAATCTCTGCGCCGTGGCGCGCCGTCGTTCTGGCGGCCGTACCGCCAGGGGCGAGGGGGTAGATGTTGCCTTGCTGGGCTGTTCGCGCTGGATTATGCGGCGCCCACCGGCGCAGCGTGGCGCGTCGTCCCTCTGGCGGCCAAGGCCGCCAGAGGCGAGGGGGTAGAGGATTGCCTTGCTGGGCTGTTTCCGCTGGATTATACGGCGCACACCACGCGCCCACCAGCGCAGCGTGGCGCGTCGTCCCTCTGGCGGCCGTGCACCCCCCCCCTTGTACAAGGTTAAATGTTTTCGCGACTGTGAATCCCTATCGCGAGCCTGCGCCGAAGAGTGCGCCTCCGGACTGTGCCCAACAATGTAACCTTGTACAAGGGGGGCGGGGGGCGCGGGGTACAAGGGGAGGTGGGGGGATTCGTCAGACAAACTGTCGCCCGTGTAACTGAAGAGCCAAGGCATGCCCTATCGCCCCGCTGGCGGCCGACGCGCCAGACGGGGCGGGCGTCTTGCCAAGCTCCTGCGGCCTCGACGAAAGGCGTTCGCGATTGCAGTTATCCCCTTTGCTCTCTTCGTGTGCGTGTGCTACCTATACCGGGCGCACTTCTGAGAGCTACAGGCGCACAGGGCTAGCCTTTGCCTGTGACGATGCTCCGGACTCTTAAAAAGGTGGGCGAGCCCATGCGCCATGGTGTCGCCTGTCGTCTCATTCGGTTCGTATCGGTAGCCGGAGGGATTGCAAAGGAGTCGGGTACGCCGAGCGAGCGGCGAAACCGATAAGAGAATGGCGGAAGCATCTGGACAGAGCCCGGAAAGACAGGGGCGAAACCGGTAAGGAAATGGGAAGAGGAGAGAGACGGACTGGCCTCGCGATCTAGGGACTGGCGTGCCAAACTGTGAAGAAAAGCGGCAAAATATCGAAAACGGCCCAAAAGTGCCGCTGTCCCTTAACGGTTTCGCTTGAGAGTTTCGCGAGGTAACGCCTCCCACTTTTTTGGCGCAATTACGAGAGGGGGACGCCTGGGCTGTGAACTTATTCCGAGGAGGACTAGAAAAAGCGGAAGCGTTTCCAGCCTTTTGGCTCAATTGCTAGAGAGGAGCGCCTGGGCAGCCCCCTCAAAACCGACGCCCGCACGAAAGCCGAAACCATTAAGGGAGGACATTTCGCGAATTCGAAACGGCTAAGGGGCTCGCAAAAAGGTGGACAACCTTGCTGATTTTTTGCGAAAACTGTCGCAGCTTTTTTGTTTTTATATCCTTTGCCTTTTTTCCTATCTGCGATAAAAATCGCCGCAGCGTGCCGCCAAGTGTGGCGCGAGGTTTTATCGAAACGCCCCCACGCGAGGACCGGCGAGGCCTCCTGTTTGGGGCTAATCTTTTGGAAGAATATGGCAACGCGAAACCGATAAAAGGGCCCGGGCACCCTTGTGCAGATTTTTGCCGCAGACGCAGCTGCGTTCTTTTTCTTTTACGTCCTTGCTTTGTTAATATTTCGAAGCATTTGAATACTTTGCGGATGTTTGCGGATACTTCCTCGCGAAACTCTTAAGCAAAACCGTTAAGGGACAGCGGCGCCCCTGGACCGTTTTCGGTATTTTGCCAGTTTTCTACACAGTTTGGCACGCCAGTCCTTACATCGCACGGCCAGCCCGTACCTCTCCCCCTCCCATTTCCTTACCGGTTTCGCGCCCGTCTTTCCGGGCTCTGTCCAGATGCTTCCGGCATTTGCTTAGCAGTTTCGCCGCTCGCTCGGCGTGCGTGTCTCCTCTGCAATCCCTGCCGCTACCGATACAAACCGAACGAGACGACAGGCGACGCCATCAGACACGGGCTCGCCCTCCTTTTTAAGAGTGTCGGACATCATTAACGGGAAAGGCTGAGCCTGTGCGCGTGTAGCTCCGAGAAGCGCGCCCGGCATAGGTAGCGCACGCACACGAAGAAAGTCAAGGAGATGACTGCAATCGCGAACGTCTTCCGGCAAGACCGCAGAAGCTTGGCGAGGCGCCCTGTCTGGCGTATCGCCCCGCTGGCGGCCTCGGCCGCCAAGGGAGGGCGGGGCGTGGGCTAGTCCTTCAGCTACGCGGCCGTCTGTCTGGAGCACTCCCCCGCCCCCTTGTACCCCGCGCCCCCCCCTGTACGAAATTACAGGGCTGGCCACAGTCCGGGGGCGCACTCTTCGGCGCAGGCTTGTTATATGGGTCCACAGTCGCGCAAACGCTTAGCCTTGTACAAGGGGGGCGGGGGGCGAGATGGTTACGCGTTGCCCCCTCGTCCCTGGGCCAGAGGGGCGCCGCGCTCCGCTGGCGGGCGGTGGTGGGCGCGTGGTGTGCGCCGCATAATCCAGCGCGAACAGCCCAGCAAGGCAGCCCTCTGCCCCCTCGTCCCTGGTGGCCGGCCGCCAGAGGGACGACGCGCCACGCTGCGCTGGCGGGCGCGTGGTTTGCGCCGCATAATCCAGCGCGAACAGCCCAGCCAGGCAGCCCTCTCATTAAAAAAGAAAGCCCTGGAGCTTCTTTCAAGTATTTCTTTTGTTAAATGGGAAGCGTCTCCACATCAGCTCGCTCAGATAGCCCCACGAGAAGAACTTATCGCGGAACTCGATGAGCATGTCCGGAGCCTCTTAACGAGCTCAATTCCCGCATGGTACGAACTGGGTGCGCAATCTTTTATCTTACTCCTAATTATTTACGCGAAAAATATTCCCGCGCTTAAGAAATTGCTTTGAAATATTCGGCGGATATTCCTACATATTCTCCAAATATTTGTGACATTTACAAAGTATCCGAATGCTCTCGAATCTTAACGAAACAAAGACGCAAAACAGAAAGACCGTCGCAACGTCTCCGACAAAAATCTCCGCAAGGGTTTCCCGGCTCTCCTTATCGCTTTCGCTTCGTCGTATTCTTCCAAAAGATTGGCCGCAGACGGGAGGGCCCACCGGTCTCCACGTGCCGGCTTCTCGATGAAACCCCGCGCCACACTTTGCGGCACGCTGCGGCACTTTTTGTCGCAAATAGGAGAAGAGCAAAAGCATAGAACAACGAAAAAGCCGCGAAAGCTTTCGCAAAGAGTCTGCCAAGCTGTTGACCGTTTTGCGAGTCCCTTAGCCGTTTCGAATTCGGGAAATGTCCTCCCGTAATGGTTTCGACTTTCGTGCGGGTATCGGTTTTGAGGGGTTTGGAGAATATTTAGGAACATTTGTCGAATATTTGAAAGTAATTCTTTAAGTGCGGGAATAGTTTTCGCGTGAATATTTTGAAATACGACGAGAGGGCGGCTACCCAGTTCGCACCATGCGGGAGTCGAACTCGATAAGAGGCTCCGGGTATGCTCATCGAGTTCCGCGATGAGTTGTCCTCGTGGGGCGATCTGGGCGAGCTGGTGCGGGGGCGCTTCTCATTAAAAACGAAAGCCATGGCGCTTCTTTCAAGTGTTTCTTTTTTAGTGAGAAAGTCGCAACTCCGTGGGAAACTAATGGGAAAAAATGCGTTCCACTTTCTTCCATTAGTTTCCCGCAGTGCCCTGTAGCTAGAGGGTGACCTAAACCAAACGAAACCGCGGGAGGCCCGCCAAATTCCTCCGTGGCCTTCGGCCGTCCCTTGCCGCGCCCTAGCTGCCGCAGGGGCGTGCGCCGAAGAGCCGAGCGTGCACAGACTTCGGGCCAAATCCCATCGAAAACCAGGAAAGGGCCCGGAGCTGGAGCGAAGCAGGGGCGCGCTGCTCTGGCTTCTTCAAAAAAACAGCCTGAGCGCTGGCAAGCTTCGGGGCATACCCCAAAGGTGGCCAGGGAATGGCCGGACGCGTAGCAGCGGCCGCTCCTCTTCTGTGCGCTGGTCTTCGGAGATCCGCAGCGCCAAAAGGAGAAGCGCATCAACGCTCTTAGGGCTTTTCGCCCTAACTCCTTAGAAGTCGAAGCTCTTTGCGACACCTGGAGGCGAAACGCCCAACCCGAGAAAAAGCCGACGACCAATTTTGCCGCCGGCCGCGATGGCGGGCACTGTGGCTGCGGCCGCTCGCCCCCCAACCGTGCCCGCCCCGGTTTCGGAACGGCGGGCCCGCTTGTGCCCTTCCCCCTCGGGGGCTGCACTGAGAACCGCGTCCGGCACGCGGCCCCGCCCCACTGCTCGCGTCCCCCTTTGCTCGGCCGTGGAGCTCCGCGCCACGGGGCTGGGGGCTGCGGCCCCCGCTCTTTTGCCCGTCCTTCTCCCGTCCTCCCCGGGCGGCCTGCCGCGCGTCTCTTGAATGCGGCGGGCCGCGCCCGCAGGCTCCGTGAGCGTTCGCAGCGACCTCGGTGGCGGTGGGTCGACGGCTGGGAACCCCTTCTCAGCCTCTCGGCGATGGCTCGGCGTTTTCAGCGAGTGGGGCCTGCCGTCGAGGAAGCCAAGGCAAAGAGAGGCGCGCCGGGCCGCGCTCGTGGGTCTCGGGATTATGGTCACCGACCGCGGTGGCGAGAGGCTGACCGGCAGGGCCCCTTTGCTAAACTCGTCGGCCGTCTCTTCCTTTCTCGACGCCCGTTGCAGGGGTCCGCGCCACCCCTGCGGCGGGCCCCGGGGCCGCGCGCCCGGAGTCAACGCCGCGGGCGCGGGCCGGCGCGTTGGAGGGTGCCGTGTGTGGGGATGGTGTTCGCGGGGCAGCGGGCCGCTTGATACACCGCGCCGCCCCGCCGTAGTTAGATGGCCTTAACTACGCAGCCGAGACACATGGTCTTAAAGGAAGAGGTGAAAAGAAAGGGGCGGTGGAGCATGAAATACACGGGAGAGAGACTCCGACGTAAAGACGAAGAGATTTAGCTTCGCGTAGTCCGATGTCGTCTTCCGTTCTGGTGCTTGTCGTAAAGGCGAAGGCATGAGGCGTCTCCGGTGCGCCTCGGTTCGGTACTTCTTGGTGACCTTGCTTCGCTATTTCTTCTAGGCCACAAGAAGTACCGAGCCGGGCTCTCTAATGTAGTAATCAAAAGTGAAGAAGCCCCTCTAGTGCTCGTTTAGCGTGAGTTGTATGCTCGCGCCATTAAATGCGGCGCTACCATAAGCCGTCTTCTGTATCGTCGAAACTGCGGCGATTCTCTTTTATATCTTACTCTACTACAGTTGAGTCTTTCCCTTAAGACCTGAGTTGAAGGTGCTCATCTGCGAACTTCAATATTTACTACAGCCTTCACGATGATACAGCGTGAACAGTTCTTCAGAATATCCTTTCCTTAGTGAGCAACAAGAAAACGGAAATGCTTTCGCCGCATCCAGTAGTAGTGTTCTTCTTTCTCCAGGCTGTCGCTCAGGTGGCGGGTCTGACAGAAGTTGCCATGTGTCTGCGAGGCATGGGAGGGGCCAAAAACGTGTTTCAGCAATGGCAACGACACTTGTTTCCTGCACTCGGAGGTGCGCTGGACTTGTATTATGACAAAATCGAAGATTTTAGGGTATTGAATATGCAGGTAAAGAAGCGGGCCTGCTTGATATAGTTCACGCCACAACAGCGCAAAAATTTTCGCGGACAAATTTTTTCTGTGGCTGTAAACAAGTACCGGAGTCGCCCAATTTATAGTATTGCACCAAGTGGTGAACACGTAGTTAGCAGAAAAAATTTCCTGTGCGAAAAATTACTTTGAAAGTTTTTTTTCAATTCATGATGGAGAATCCTTGACACGATGCACAGAGCGTGATGTGACAGTTTTGTCATGTGAAAGCTTACCCTTTGGCGAAGAAAATTATTTTTATTTCCGATCGCATCGGAGTGACGAGGTGTAAGTATTTTTTTTAGCTCACAGTCGACGTTGCCTGTAAAAATTCTTTAGCCTTCACCACAGTCTCTGATTTTCTTTGGTTACATCGATGCCACGGAAGCAATTGGAAGCAGAATTTGGCGTGGAGGTGCAGTGCCCACC
Source organism: Amoebophrya sp. A25 (assembly GCA_905178165.1). Classification (NCBI taxonomy): domain Eukaryota; class Dinophyceae; order Syndiniales; family Amoebophryaceae; genus Amoebophrya; species Amoebophrya sp. A25. The sequence goes on from CAJINU010000037.1 coordinate 708,335, forward strand.
CGATGAACCTCGACAACACTATAGGATATTAGAATCAGAACCAGATTTTTGCTCATCACCGAAAACCACGGGTGGTACGACTAGCGATACTAGGACGACCAGCAGTACTAGTACGAACAGGAGTATTAGTACGACCAGAAGTTCACAAAGTACAAAAATAATGATACGCGATGCTTTAATCGTGAAAGAAAATCCTGAGGACGTGCAAGGCATCAGCGAGCGTTTTTTCGACCGTCACGCACCAGCGTGGAGAGGAATCAATTCGGAGTATATGTTATGAAAAGACGACCAACTGCGACTACTTGGAGTAGTTCTGCTTCAAGTACGTACTCTGCGTTTGACTTCTGAAGATTGACGGTGTTGTTTTTTTTTCAACAAGTTTTCAATGGTTTGGTTATGAAGCGTCCGGCTTTTCCTCTGTCGTCGCAGACAAATGGTCTAGTGAAATAAATGTAAGTGCGTTCATGAAATCAAGGTCGACCTTGTTGCAAATTTTTGGAATGGACGATAATGCTGCGTAGGTTCGTCTATTTCCCGCTTGATTCAACTTGCGAGAAGACAGTCAGATTTGTACTTCCCTTTTCATTCACCTGGCGAGAAGACAGTCAATTGTGGGGAGCGCTGCCAATTCCGCTGAACCCAGACACCATGACAGCTAGTGAAAGAAAACTTTTCCTGCGCAAATTTCATCTACCACACGAAACAACTACTACATGATACTTCATTAAGTTATAATTGAGTAGAAGTAGGACAACGTACTAGTCAGTGTTCGTGTTATAGAAACATGGTGTTGAAGGCCGGAACAAAAGAAAGCTCAAGGAAAGAACTGCGTCTGGGCGGAGCGGTATGACCCTCTGCTTGGGTTGGAAGACTCACTGGAGTGCGTAGGAGACTTAGTGGACTTAGCAAAGAAGACTAAGACAATAGTAGCGGTGTTGGCTACAACTAAGTCAAAGGCGGATGAGCCCATTTTTGGGAAAACCGAAGGAGTCTTAGCAGGTTTGCAACTCCATATAGAACTGCCCTCCTCAACGCGAGTCAGCATCAATCCTGCAGTTGTCTGTGAGAACGACATCTTTTCTCTCCGGAGCACCGTTAGCAGGCGCAGGGGTCTAGCGGACGGAGGATTCAACAGATACGTGTACGAATCCCACCAGGTAGTCGAAATGATACATGAGAAACCCAAACCATACGGTATTGATTGTGGGGCCATTGAAAACATCAAAGGCTCTGCGTCAAATGCCGGGGTGCTTCCCGCAGACCTGCGAAAGCGGGCGAGACTTCCAATGCTCTTTGGCCCGCGACCGGCGCTGGTGGAGGTCCTATGCCCCTCCCACGACACCGACTTACTAATCGGAAAGATGTCCCACTCCATGCTCAATGTCTCTGTGCGAGAGACACCAGAGGGACACTGGCTGGGATGCGACCACCCAGACTACAGATGGTACTACAGCTACCCAGTCGGAAACCGGCGCGACAAGTACATCGTAGAGCCCTACTCCTACCTGGACGACGAAGTAAAGCTGAAAAAGTGGGCTCTCAAGATCCAAGAGGGAATGTCAGTTGAAGACGCCTTTGCCGCGGTCTTTGCCACACAGGAGCACGAATGCGACCTGGTTAAGAAAATACTCCTCAACGACAAACAAGACGAACTTCTCGCTCCAGTAGAGGAAGTACAAGCATCCACAGTTAATGCTGTAGTCCGACCGGTGCTTCCAATGGACGTACTTCATCCAGGCCGGCTCGCAGGAGGTGAACTAGCCAACCCAGGGGAAACGCCATTGCTCAGGGAAAGCGAAGTGCCTTTACCTCCTAACCACGATCGTTCACACCAGCTCTGGATCATCCGACGCTTCGAGTACGACTGTAGCACACTACCTTCTCCGCCTGTCTCTGTTTCTGGGCGGTGCGGTCGCAGGGTGGTTAGACGCATGGAAAAGGTCACAGAACTAATCGCAGATGATCGCAGGTTCTGGACCCTCAATCCATCACTACGCAATGCGGCACTACAAGAGCCAACCAATATCATTGTGGACTTCTATGTCTGGTCGACAAGGGAAGAAAACGCCGGTGGAACTTCCATTCACGAAGCTCACTTTAGAGGTTACTGCGGGGTACCCGTCCATTCGCACTTCCACCACCGCGGCCAACAAAAGCGGGAAATCCGCCAGGTGCTCACCCAGATGAGAATCCCGGTACATCTAAGAAACTATAGCCTTTTCAGCGCAGCATCTGACGAAGATGCGCATCGCTTCATCGAGGATGAAGCGGAGGTCATCAATGTGCACAACTGCCGGGATTTGGACGAAATTGTGAACAAGTACTCAAAAAGCGAGGACGACATCACACTAGGACCATCTGGGCTTTCAAGCGAACTTGTTGAAGCTGTTTCTGACAAGAGCACGATCTGGAGGATCGGGCAACTTCTGCAGGACAACAGGCGCGTTCTAGTCACGGACACAGACGGGATCACGGTGGCAGTTGCTGTCTGCGAAGCGGTCGCCAACAAATACAGGCTGGCCAAGAAGCAGAGACCTGTCCACCTTTCATTCTCCGGCCATCTCCTACGGCATGACATGACAGTTGATGTAAACGGGAACCTTCTGAAACTGGACGTCACCACTAGCGAGCAAGCAACCATTGACTCGCAAAGCCAAATCTTTGTAGGATCACCCTCCACCCTCCTCACAGAGCGCGAAAAACGGATCTGGCTGTACCTGCGAGGTTGGTGGTTGCAGGAGGGTAGACCTCCGGAGAGTCGCATAAGGGAAGAAGCCGCTAAGGAATTCCACAATTGTGATGAAAGTGAACTCTGTAGAGCCATAGAAACACTTGTCCGCGAAGCCGCATTCCGATTTCGCTACAAGCGAGGGCAACGCAGACGAGCAACAGGAAGCTTCTGCGGGCTAGATCTCCATGCAGCCACGATAGCCGGCGCGTGGTTCTTGACTAAGCACGGCGGCGTGCCTCTAGCAATCATGGCAATCTCAAAAGTCACAGGCCCCGAAAGGGCTGCACTTGTTCTCGGACCTAAGTTCAAACCACGCGAAAAGAAAGGAATCAAACTGGGCTCATCACTGTTGGAGAAGAAACGCGGAAGAAAACCCGCCCGACTCAAGGAGACCACTGATCCTGTGCTGATTGAAACTGAAGTCGACGAGCGAGAACTACTCCTATCGCTTAAGGACACGAACAACATGCTCAGGGCTGATGATGCTTCCGACTCATCTAATCTCGAAATGACGTCGGACGAAGATGAGTTGAACCCAGTACGAGAAAGTGCCACCGCGTCACGAGGAACTATCTCCGTCAAAGACGACGTGCCAGCAAACTGCAAAACCGCACATCCGACAGGTCTGGACACGGTTAGAACCCTGGTGCACGGCAGACGGTGCGGAATCATGATGCTGTTCAATATTTCAGACCCTGGCAAAGAAAGTACCAATTTCATCTCAGTCATCGGCGCACGCCGACTCGGAGTCGATCTCTTCGCCACGTCAGAAGGGAATGAGACTGGCATCGCAAGACAAGAACACCAACACTGCATCGCCAGAGACTTTTACGAAGAAATCGACGAAGATATTATTTTCAGTAGGCTTCCGGAGCAGGAGAAAATAAACCTGATCTATGACTTCATGTCTTCATCGCCAATGATCAGCTCCCAATACCTTCGCAGTGACAATGTACCTGTACAGCGCGGATACATGAGAGCGTCGGTCTCCCCACTAGACCCTGGAATCTGCTTCGACCAAGATGCTCTTGCAGCCTCTGCGGCCGTCCTCCCGGGTCACGTTTATAGGTTCCAGGCCAAGTGCTTAGAAAGATGCTCAACCAAGTACTTCGGGTACATTTTAGACAGACTCCGAATGTCTACTCTGATCCGAGCACAGCTGACAGATCCTGAGTACGAAGTCGGAGATAGAGTCGAAATTATCGGGAAACAAAATACTTGGCAGCCAGCTATAATTCGGGGGCTAAACGTAGGACTCTTCAACAACCGAGTACTGGTCTCTACTACCACTGGTGGAGCCGTGAAGACCAAACAGAAAAACCTGACTCGGCGGACCAGAGACGACTGCTCACTGTTGGATCTGCCAGAACTTACGCAAGTAACTGTCCATAACGTCAACGCCCTACGGAAGAAGCGCAAGGTGGCACTCAAAGGCGCAAGTAGTCTTCCACACAAGAGAGCAGTAGTAGCAACTATCTCTACAGGCTGCGGTAAAGTCGTATGTGGGCGCTGCTGTAAATTTAGGCTTCTGGACGAAAAGTCCGCCAAAGAGCATCTTCATCTCCACTTCGGGGCACGCGCGGCAACAGCGTTCCGGTGCTCCATGGTCGGAGTCGAATGTGAAGAAATCTGCGACATGCAAGCAAGGGGGTACGGACTAATCGTGCCCTCACGAACCTGGCACAAAGAACAAGTCCCCACACGTCTCTTAGACACAGTTAAAACCAACAAGGAGGGTGTACACATCATCAGAGACGGCGCTGCGCTCTCCTCCAAAGGGCCGATCCAACATCTGCTGCACAAGTATCTCAATGGTGAGATGATTAATACGCTCAAAAACAACTTTCACTCATGCTCGTTAAAACTTGTCCCCTTTCACAACAAGACCCACAAGGCGCACAAGCACTGCAACGCTGCCAAAGCCGATGCAAGAGTCATTGTCTTGCTCGACGACCGCGATGCGGACAACGGTAGAGTATTAGAATCCGTTGCCATCGAACGACTCCAAGGTCAGTTAACCAGGACGCTCTCTAAGAATACAACGTTTCTCGAAATCCTCCTCTTCAAGCAAGGCAACAACAGCCACAGAATACCACAACAAGGATGGCATGAACTCGAAAATTTTCTGAAATCCTGGTTGACGTCTGTGCACCCTGCCCTTTTTGACACAGACAACACAGCGAAGCTCTTACAAATTAACAAGTACTCGTCAGAATCAACCAGCAAAGAAGTCAGTGTGGACATGAGTCATATTCTAGACGTACATACAAGCGACGAAGCCTCTACAACTGCTGTTAACTCCATCAGAGTTAATGACAAGAACGACAAAAACGTAGACCATCTGCAACTTGATAACATTCAAGCTGCCGCCAAAATATTAGGAAATCGCACTGCCATCTCTGTGCACGAAGAAGAATTCAAAACCATCAACAACTCCTTAGTACATCCAGAGTTTTCCAACTTGCTGAAGGAAATTGTTACTCAAAAGACATTTAGAACCGTTCGGCATTCTCCTGTCATCCCCGAAGGGTGTAACAAGTATCTTCTCTTCCGGGGGGAAGGAGTCACCCCATCGAATGCCGACGAGCAGAAGATCGTGGAGGGATACGGGAAAATTTTGGCTGAGAAAGGTGGACTCCAGGTCTACGAGGTCCGGGAGCTACAGCCAAAGCTGGAGGGGGGCCACGTGCTGGTGATGAGGTTTAGACCTGTAGTGGACGCATCCATCGAGTCCCAGCACGACGGAACTTTTCTCTTGTCCAGGTTGCCTCCCGACGTCAGAAAGCGCTTCGAAAGCTGCGAAAAAGTTACTGACGTGGATGAATCTTTTCTACTCCGGTGTGGCTTAGAGCGAGCTATGGAAGCAGCACTTCGAAAGGAACTAGAGGGAATCTTCAAAACGGTGCAACGCACTGGCAAAACTGTCGCGAAGATCTACGAAGACGGTGACGAGTACGATGTCAAGCTGAACTCACTTAGAACAAGAGGGATCTGGGACCTTAAGAAATCCTCACAGTTTCTGGGCAAGGTCGCCTGCAGGATTGTTTGTGATGGCTCCTCAGTCAAGCTAGCGCCAGGAGCAGACACCTCTTCTTCAGTTGTGTCACAAGGCGATGTTAGACTCGTCGCTAGCTCAGCAGGCATCCTCGAGGAGCCGGTGACCGTTATAGTGGACGCGCCCCGTGCCTTCAATCAAATGGGCGAGCTCCTGCCCTCCGCGCGAAGAAGATTTCGGCTTCCAATGAATTTCCGGTCGAACTTCATATTCACCATAGCAGCCGAGTTTAACTTCTATCCGAGCTCAACAGGACTTTTCTTCCTTTTCCACTACGGAGACTCCTGTGGGTCACTCGGATTCTATAGGACGGTAGAAGCTGAACTCAAGGCAAGGGGGTACACGTCTTCCCCACTTGCCCCGGCTCTGTTCTTTCTCAAAGGCGGCACCGAAAAAGCCAACAGCCATCTGGCAGGCTGTCACAAACAGGGAGACCAGGAGCTCCAAGACGCCTGCGACAATTGGTACTGGGACAATTTGAGAGAAGAAGACAAGCCAGCGGTCAAGAGCTACCAGGTCAAGCAGATCGTGCCCAAGAAGAACCGCCCCTATGCAATTCTGCCTACCACTGTTGACGATTTCATCATGATAGTGGAGCGAGAGTTCGTGGGAGCTGTTGCGGGCTCCTTCTTGTCGCGCTTCGGCATTAAGGTTTATGCGATTGGAGAAGGGATCTATGCAGGCAAGAGAATCAGGCACCTCTTGCCCAAGAAATGCTTTGAATTCTCGGTAGCCCACAAGTTCGAGGACGGACTCCGAGACTTAAAAGTTGCTGGAGCCGACTCAGAGGCACCCCTTACTCCAGAACAAGTAACCAACATACTCGGTGTACGTGGTGAGCTAGGTTTTAGTGTTAATGCTTGCAAGCCAGATTTGCTCTATGCTTTCCGGGAAATCAGTCAGGGTTCTCTTGTAGGAGCGACGCAGGAACATCTCAAATTCGTGAAGGTATGTGTGGACAGAGCCCGCACCCAGAAAGATGTTGTCCTCTGCATCTACTATGACAACAAAGACTGGGCTCTAGTAGTGATCACCGATGCGTCATTTCAGGGAGCTATCGGGCCTAGGACAGTTACAGACCCCGCCATCCTGCACGACATGCAAACTGTGGCAGACTCAACATCTCTGAGCAGTGTGGAAAAAGACGATAGGCTGGCGGAACTCAGTAGAGAGCGAAAGACCAAGCTGATGCCCCTTATCGCCTGCTTGGTCATGCTTGTAGATGTTGACCACCCCCTCCCTGACGGGTATCGAGCCACGTTGATCGACTGGCAGCTCCAGCAATCCTCTGCCATCTGCCCGTCGAGCTTCAGCGCAGAAGCAGAAAGTGGGGCCCAGCACCTACCGCTCGGCACTTTCAGGCGTGAAGTGTTCGCACATCTAGGCCAAGACCGCAGAATGGCTTGGGGATCAGACAACGACGGATTGATAAAGCGCATCAACAAGCGGTCCTCCATAGAGCCTACTAGGGACTTTAAAAGTGTTTGCCTAATAAAGCAGGACAGGGAAAGGGAGAGCCTCGGGATCGGTTTTATCACCGACATAGCCAACCCTTGTGACACGGCAACCAAGAAGATCGCCTTTGACAGTGAAAAGCGTCAATCCCTAGTGCGACTTATGCAGGACGGGATCTGGAAGACCAAGTTCAAGGGTGATAAGAAGAGCAAGGGAGCCGAGGGCGTACAGTTCTACTGGAGGGAATACGATTGGGAACGAGACAACTGATCCTTCTGCATCCGCTAGGAAAGTGGGAGGTATCTGGGGTCTCTGCTTCTGATCTCATTCTCCCGCTAGCGAAACATCAACTCTGCATGGATGGGGGAAAGCATGTCGAAGAAAGAAGGAAAGCGAACCTGAAGCAAGAAAGTGACCGACATAATACAATCTCCATTCTCTACATCAAATACTGTAGCCTTTTGAAGAAACAGATCAAGTAGTCAACTCCTCTCAGACACAACTACTACTCCCAACATTACTAGTACCTATTGAACTACAAAAACCAGTCATTCTAGAATAGCTACAACTCATGCTTACAAAATACCACTCACAAGCCATTAGTAGTTTCACCTTACTTCAAACTAAAAATCTTACCCGGGGTATTGATACTTCATTAAGTTATAATTGAGTAGAAGTAGGACAACGTACTAGTCAGTGTTCGTGTTATAGAAACATGGTGTTGAAGGCCGGAACAAAAGAAAGTTCAAGAAAGAATCGTTGCTGTCAGCTGTGAACTCTAATGAGAATGAAAGGATCTGAAATACAACTGGAAGTCAGAGAATTCATCCAAACGAGTCAAAGGAAGTGACGAGAAAGAAGCAAGCTTTGTTGCAAATATAGCGTTGACAAGCAAGCTTTCATGGATTGACCAGAAACATCCTCAAAGACCTCATCGACAATGTCAATCCCACCTTCAGGCTTTGTTTTGAGAATTGAATGACTTCCGACCAAGAGGTCGCGTATGTTAAGACCTCGGCGGTCTGCCAGACTTCTTCTCAGTTTCCACGGTGTTCTCCGCTTACTTTCATACAACAAGTGGAAGAGAAGCAACTTACTACAACAAGTGGAAGAGAAGCAACTTCAAGTGATGGAAGAACAAGTGGGACTAGTGTTGGACAACGGACTTCCATTGTTGATGCGGATGGTACGCACAACAATTCTGGTGGGCACGAACGAAAGATAAGTAGTACTATTGCTGATATTGAGACAGCAACTATGAGTCTACCAACATCTCCGACATTTGATCAAGAAGACTCGTATCACTCAAATGCCGCTCTTGTTTCCTCCCCCTCACAATCACCCCAAGCCCCTTCCTCCTCTCGCGGCCGTAAAATCAAAGTAGTATGGAAGCATGGGAGGGCGCATTTTATTAACGCCCACAGTATGCACATGCAGTTACATGACATGTTGCACTGTTCAGAGATGTTACGCGATCACGAACGCTACTCACGGAATGGTGTGGAGTATAAACACGTGGTCATCGCCAGAATTGATGTCACGCTCTTCGCTGCACATCCTGATTTATTGGGTTATCGGAGTACCCGGATTACTTCTGGTAGTAGTATGGGAATGAACAAAAGGAAATTGGATTTGACGCAGGATAAGGAAAATCATTTGGAGACGGAGGAACAAGACACTGTTCCTGCTGGAAAACAGCCAGGATACTACAGGACAACAAGACATCGATATTGACACAAGAACTACCACCACCATAGAAAACCAAGATCAAAACACTATTCCACGTGCCCTCACGTTTGCCAATCTGGGCTATGACTATGGCGACCAACGAGCACAACTACTACGCCCGTTTAAATATGGGTGTTTTGTGCCAAGAGGATTCGATTGGTCGCAAGGATTGACAAACATATTCGCCATCTGTGAACGCAAACTAAGGTTACAAGAAGAGGATGTGTATCTACCTATCTTTCAAAATATTTGAAATAGCCTTGGTGGGTTTTATTATCTTGTGAGGGGAAAACGGCCTAGCCAAGGCCAAGGTTTTGTTTTTTCACCAAGGTCAACAAAACTGTAACCGATGTAAATAATCACGATGCTTTTGAAAGTAAATGGATTGAATTTCGGATAGATAAATTTACTAGCTCTCTAAGTAAAGCAGCCGATGTCTACATGCGTGAACGCGTCTCGCTTCTAGGACAGCCGATGTTGATTTCACAGTGGCTTCGGACAGGGACAAGGCGACTAGGAATCTACAACTCAGAAATGCTTTTACGTTTTACGAGATAGTCTCATGCACTTCGGAGTACCGATTCAAAGATATGAAGCAGGGTATTTCAGGACGTGCTATGAGAGTAGTGTTAAACGTAGTGGCGATCGTCGTGGTGCTGCTGGCAGTGGCGGAGGTAGTAGTGGTTCCCGTAGTCGAGGGATTCTTGGAAGAGATGATGATCTTGCTGAGAGTGACAAAAACATTGCTGTTACGACAACGACATCTATACAACGAGATACCCATGGAGGATCGAGATCAACTAGTACAAGAAAGCAGACTAAGCGTACAAAGGAATCTAGTAGCCGAGCGGAAAGTCCTCCCGGCGATGGTGTTACTACAAAACAAGATGGAGATTTTGATTTTTCCGGGGGAGACTCAGGGTCCCCAGTAGAAGACGAGGAGAGTCCTTCTTCTTCTTCTTCAGCAACGTCGTTATATGACTTAGAAGATGGCGCTTTTCTCGGTGCTACGTCAGCACAACTAGACAAAGGCACAAATTACGCAGGTCGTTGTCGTTACATGAAAAGATAAGGCGTTTTTGGTAAGTTTGAACGACCGGCAAAACAAAGAGACCCTACCAAAGATGAAGATGTAAGGGATTACTCGGAGCTGTTTTCTGTGACGACATCTTGGGAGTCGATTGAGGCGGACTTTGAATTCTTCAAAACGCGGGTAGAGCTAGTGAAAGACTATGGCATTGAGCCGCATTATGTATCGAAAGCTCGACATGATATAGAACGTGCGCACCAAAGGTTTGATGCAGGAAGAAATTCTTCAAGAAAAGGCCTGACAACTGGAGGATCTACAAGGAAGCCAAAGTCTAGCACTGTTAACACAGATGAGGACACGCAGCAAAAGTACAGTACTCGGAATACAGCAACAGCAGCAATCGCTTTGGCAAAAGGCGATCAGAGAACAAACAAGCCACACGTTGTTCAAGCACCTCCTACCATGAAAGAAACACAAACGCGGACTCCGAAGACTCCACAACAACAAAGACATTTCGCTGCAGCCCTCCATGCAAGTAGTCTTGATTTGCAGAGAAACGAAAAACAGAAACTACCGTCAGCAAACACGACTATGACATAGCAATGTGCACTCATACTCAAAAAAGTATCCAGTTTCCGCCTCAAATTCTTGTCAATTTTTTGCGTGTGAGTGCACTTTTTCCTTTCATAACAACTGCCCTTGCGACTACACAAGAGCGTGATAGAAAATCAGTCTTCAAGGACACGCCAGATTTCATACCACACTGGGAAAAATACGATGGCGCCGCAGGCGAGAAAAATATGGATAAAGGCAGAGGTAGTTCTTCTGGTTGGCGTGGCCCATCGCGTGATGGGCAGCAGATAATGTCCATATTTGCAAGAAATGTGCGCGAATTAGATGCAAGAAGATTGTTGTGGAAGAGACATGAACGACTGAGGAAAAAGGGAAAGGAAGATGCTGCTCGGGTAAGGCTTCCGGAAGAGCAAGGAGAAGGAGCATCACTCCCACTGAGCTCTGGTACTGGTGAAAATGTGTCTCCTGAATTTTCACAACAACAACAAGAAGGTATACACACTACCATTAAGAAATCAAAAGAGTCCATTACGCCGACTTTGAGACTCTTAGATTCCGAAGAGCCTAGTAAGGAGTGGAGAGGACATCTGAATGGGGACTTTCCATTGCCGTTTGAAGGCTCAAGTCCATTCTTCATCGATCAACCGGTGAACATTTATGCTCAGTTGTAATTAGTAATCACTCTATTTTCCTAATGTCCTAACGAGGTTTTGGTCGCGGATGGGTAATTAGACTCTTTGACAGAGAACTCCCTCTAATTTCCCATCCGCGACCAAAACCGCATGTCCGTTGCTGTGTGTCAAGCAGTAAAAGAAGAGGAGACGATTTTTTTCTACCAACTCCGAGAACTCCAGGATCATTTACAGCACTACACAAAATATCTTCTCGACGGCACATCTGCGCAGCATTTGTTGCAGGTGTTGTTTCCGTACTTCGACTTGTCCAGGTCAGATTTTGGTGCGAAATTTTGAAGACGAAGTTTTGGGTTTTGGTCCGCAGTCTTGAACTAGGTTACATTTTGGTTAATGACGTTTTGGGGAGAATTAGGGACATTTGTTTTGGCTCTTACGGGTGTTGTTGTTTTGTCACATTCACGTTTCATTTTCTAGTGGGGAAAGAAAAAGATCCATCTGGGGGGAAAGCCTATGCGCGTAGAGTATATTGAATTTCTTTTGGGGATAGACACATGGAGACATCACGACTTCGGAATCTAGACTCATTCAAACTGAGAAGCCGATCTGGGCGCGACCCGACGACTATTGTTCTTTGATTGTACCTGTGAAATTTGTTTTGCCTGCACCAGGGCGTGGAAGTACCGGGTGCGCGCAAGAATAGGTGGCGTTCAATGCGCCCATTTGTTCCGCGTGAGCGACAAAAATGCACACGATTCATGCTAAACAAAAGAATAACTCCGTGCCTCATTTGAAATTATGAATTCAAACTGAGGTACACAACAATAAAGATCCACATGGGTGAACTCCGTTTGTGTGCGCTTTGTATAGTGCACTCAGCCCTTCATTTACCCAAGACTGAGTCAGCTCCTTCCTATCTCGCATGTCTTGCATTGTACAAGCGGAGATGATGTAATGGCTGTACACGCTTTTTCTCTAGAAGATTTAAGTAATTTCAAGAAACTAAACGACAATGAAGGATCCTCAAAGTTCTCATGATGACACATCGAGTTTACTAACCCATGTCAACAGACTCCTTATATGGATTGGTGAAAAACACTTGTCTGCGTGTGTGCTGAGCTGAGCTATTCGACTTGAAAAATTTAATTGTTGTTGATCCTGGCTCCGATCTGTAGATCTTCTGTGGCACTTTGTTCCACCAAACGCGCTACTTCTTCATGATGAAATTTAGCGAACGGGCGGACGGATTCAAAAACGTTTTTTACGTTTTTTGACCTGACGATTGTTCGAACGTGTACTTACTTTTTGCTGACTTCTGCGTTGGAATTGGTGCCTTAGAATAAAACAGTAAGCTGCTCTACTTGAAGATTGAATGCAGCTGACCTACTTCAATAGATTTAGTTGAACGTTGATCATCTGTACATCGTATATCCTGCTTGAATTGAAAATCTGTAGCTGAACTGTGAATTTACATCGAGGTTCGGTTAGAAATTAATTCGGGGAAGTGATCACGGATCTGTTGAACGGTTTGCGAACGAGAGGAAAAATGTGCTTGCGCATTTGGATGTTAGGGTTGAATCTTTGTCTGGAAGTAGGAGTCGAACTACGTCAAGAACGATTGCAAGAACACAAGGATAATTAATTCATCTGCGCAGCGAAATTAGTAGCGGTGGATACTACCAGATCTAAATTGTATTTTGGTTTTTCGACGAATGTGGATTTTTTGACTTACAACGGCGAGAACTACTTTTCCACCATCTCCGCATACTACTTTTTTGACCCGTATCACAAGAATGAAGAGAACGTGCTTCGTCCCTCCTTTTCGCCTACTATAAAACGCGCGTGTTGTGATACGCTGAGACCGTTTGGGAACACTTAAATCGCATGCGCTGTTCCCAGACGTTAGCTATCTTGCCATGACGATCTCTCTTGGCAGAAACTAAACTGCTTCTTGGGGAAGGGAGCTGTGTTATCCCGACACCTTCAACCACGTCTGTCATAGAACAAAATGGAGGACCAGCCTCCAACGAAGAAGGCCAGGCTAGTTTCCAAGCAGGACAAGCAAACTGCAGAGAAGAGTGCCAATGGAAATACGAAGCCTGTGAAGCCGAGCCCACGGGAAAATGACGCTGCAGCGTTGAAAAAGAAGAAAGAAAATGGTCATGTGGCAGCAGGTCCTGGGAGTAAGACGAAGCCCGGCGGCGCAGACGAGGATAAGAAAGGAGATGCAGTGAAAAAGTAGAAACTTGTTATGATTTTTGACTGTGACTTCTTATTCGATATTGAGTAAGTCAAATTAGAGCACGAAGAGAGCACATTCCGGCTGATAACAGCCTTGGTCTCCAATTTCTATGATTTCATGTTTCCTCAATGATCATTCACTTTCCCATCTCAGATCTGCGTCCCGTACAGAACAACAGCCTGCCACAAATGGAAAAACTGCTGGTACAGAGAAGGAAAAACAAACTTCAAGTAATGCCACTGCTGCTAAGAAGAAGGATGCCACTGCCACAGGAGATGGTAAAGATGGCGCACCAGCAAAGGCTGCTTCGAAGGTTCCCGTGCCAAAGCGGACTTTTTTTGGAGAGAAGAAGCATTTTCAGTACTTCCGCATCCCTGACGAACTGGAGAAGCGGACTTTCCGCAACGAGCGCGACGCGTGGCCCGACTTCTTTGCGAAGCAAAAGGACTCGTTCAACAGTACTTGTACCACAGAAGCACACGTGAACAGTTACTGCTTAGAAGTAGTGAGGGCAGTGGTGTTTGACTGGATTCCAGTATGTTGCGGGATTCAGATGCTCCTGTTCCTAGTGGAGCATGAGGCGCAGCTGAAATGGACCTGCAATCCCCTCAACGACGAGATGCAGCCAGTGATGAGCGGGAAAAAGGGAGACTCGCCAGGTATAGTTCCCTAATGCCTGCTTTCTGTTTATGGTCACCCTCATTTTGACCCAATTCTTGTTTTGAAACTACTGCCTGACCTAGTTTTTGCACCGCTGTATCCACGGGATGAAAAACATCATTGATAGTATTAGCTCTATCTGATCGTTTGTGACGATAGACATGACTGTGGTTTCTCTGACGGATCACAGCGGTGCACTTTATTTAGGGTCGGTCGATTATCGCCTATACAATGATCGAAGAATTCTACCATGATCGAAGTTAATCATCTGACAAACAAAAGAACCGAAGTTGATCATCTTTCAAACACAACAGAAAGATCCTGTCAAAACAAACACTTTTTCATTTGCTGAACGTAACCATTCATAACAGCCTTTGCCGACGAAGCAGAGACGCTGGAGGATCTTTACAAGAAGGGCTATGTCGTCGGCCTATCTCGGGAAGATAAGTTGAAGTGCCTCAGCAATGTTCTATTGATGATGTCGCAGTTTTTGCCGGCACCTGTCAAAAACGAAGCTGGAAAACAACTAAGGGATGCTTTTACAGCGAATTTCGATGCTTTGGCTGTGGCGCTAGTGAGATATCGGGTACTTGAACCTGCTTTTTGCAGTCCTTGAACTTGTATTTTTGAGTCGTTCTTGCTGCATCAGATTTTCTTTGACCTGTCACAGACGATTATCACGGACCTTGCAACTTCAGATTTTCTTTGACTTTGCAATTTCAGATATTCTCCCGTTCCGAGCTGCTTTTCTCGATTGAAGCGCCTGAAGTTTTGCCAGAAAAGATCGGACCGGACAAGCGGAAGCTGGTCACTAGAAAAAACCAGTTGCGGACAAAGGAGAAGTTCACGCACATCAGATTTAACCTCCTTCGGGAGAATCCGTCTGGGTACGCCGAAGTTCTGATCTTGATGAGGCAGTTACTACACGCAGGTGCAGGCCCAGTGACGGTTCAGGTAGATGGCATCGCGCATCAGATCCGGAGACAGCTGAATGAGCAGATTTTAGCGGGCATAAGGGAGAGAAGAGAAGCCAATCCTGACCTCTACAGCAGTCCAGAATTGGATAGGAGTCTCGAAGATGTAGATGCAGTACTAGATCTTCCGAAACATCTTACTGAAGCCGAAGTAGTGGATCAGATCCACTCCCTGTGTGGTGCACAAAGTTTGGATTTAGGCAGGATTGCGTCTCTGATCCTGGACCACATGGGCTTCATCTTGAGCAGATACCGTTTGCCAGTCGAGGTGTTAAGCTACGAAATTAGTGGTGCAGGCGGGGCAGCTTCAGCAGATCAGCAAGCGTGGTATTCGAACCCTGTGGTTCGGAGCGTCAATGTTTTAGCACGCCTGTTGCGGAGAGTAGTCCCAAGACAACGTGTCGCTGAGGTGTTGCAGTACCGACTGGGGCACGTGTATCGAGAAAAAATACCTCTGCTCGAGAAGGACTATGCGGCGAAGGTGCAGAAGTACAGGGACACAACATCTAAGGTGGACGAAGCGAAGCAAAGGTGGGACAAAGCAAAAACAGACCAGACGACAGCGGAAGACAAAGAACGGCGAGAGAGAAATCACGTGTCTCAGAGGATGCATCGCGCAGAGCAAGATCGAATCCTGAGGCCACTCCAGAATGCGGTACTGTCTTATTAAAGATTCAGATTTCAATTCGCTCTTGGACTTGGAAAGATTGGATCAGATATGAATTCTCACAACCTGAACAGTCACAAGGATCCTCTCGGCTCATGATGACAAAACTTTCATGCATGGCTTGCTTGAGGCTTGCCGGTGTAGAAAACCGAACAGAGACTTTTTTATGTCTGATAGAGGGCTTCCGACTAAATCGATGATGATGTCTTACCTGCAAATGACACTCTATTATTTGGTGCGTGTCTCGAAAGATGACAAAACTTTCATGCATGGCTTGCTTGAGGCTTGCCGGTGTAGAAAAGAACTAAGAGACTTTTTTATGTCTGACGGATGCTCTACCTGCACCTGGTGACAAATCGTCAACTGGAAAGGTTAGGAAGATCGTTTCCTCTGGTTATGTAAGTACACCTCTGGTTATGTAAGTACACCTCTGGTTATGTAAGTACACCTCTGGTTATGTAAGTACACCTCTGGTTATGTAAGTACACCTCTGGTTATGTAAGTACACCTCTGGTTATGTAAGTACACCTCTGGTTATGTAAGTACACCTCTCCATGTAGGAAGTGCAGACGGTGATCAAATCTTCACTATTCTCCAAATTTTTCGTAACGTCAAACGCGACATACTCTATTTCACCTTTTGTCCTACCGAACGAAAACCACTGCCGAACAATCTCAGGTTTCCCAGGCCCAGAAAGACGCTAGCTCGAGATTACAGGAGGTGATGCGGTATCGCACAGAGCAACTCGAATATTGGGAAGAGATGTCTGCTGCTCGCTCCACCATCTCTCGAGAACGCAGTGGTATAGATTTCCAACTTGTAGCCTATCTTGTGCATGTTGGACTGCTAGACGCGGATAGGATATGGAGCCAACTGCCAGCAACACTGTGGAGGAGTAAAGAACTAGAGGGTTTCTGCACTTTGGATCCGGACTATGTAGGAGACGAGAACGAAAAGCGACATGCCGAAGAGCGGATGGAGGATTTAGCGTGGTTGCGGAACGTGTTGCCTGGCAAATTAAGCGCAGCACACAAAGCCGCAGTGCAGCATGTGCATAGCATTGTGCAAAATCCAGACAAAGAGCATGGCTACGAAAAACTCTGTTCGCAAGTCAACGTCATGGATTCCCCACAACTCAGACTTCTCTCTGGTCTGCTGTCGATCAACGCTTGGCGAAGAGCAAGTAGTATATTGCAGAACATCGGCAGGCATGCTGGCATGATCCATCGAGTGCGAGGAGAACTAGTTGCTTTGGTAATGTGGGTTCTGGATCCCTTGATTCGACAATATGCCTTGGATCCGGCATGGGAAGAGGCAGCGCCAACGGAGTATAAGCCGACATCAGCAGGATCGAAGACGTAGGATATTAAATTTTTATACGTTCATTATAGTCACAAACTCGGTGAAAAATAATCATGAGGATGTTTCAGAAAGAGTGTCTTTGGTGTACGAAAACAACTTTGTTCTTGTTGTGGTCCTATGCATATTTCACGTCGGCATCACGAAAAAATGATTCGAACACCCAACAAAAAACAGTGCTGTCGCCCACTACGACTGCCAGTGGGATAAGGGAACCCCCGTAGCCGACAACGAGCATCCTCGTGGCTACGAGAGGTTGTTTCAGAAATTTCTGCGATTCGACGTTTCCGGCAGATCGCCCTTTCCTCTCGCGCAACCGACGGACACCGCGCCAACCAGTCCCAGTGGCTGCGTCGCCGAGAACGATGACGATGTCCCAGTATCGCCTATCATGCGTAGTGTCAAAGCCTCTTTTTCAGTGAAAGGCAGTCCTGCATCATCGCCGAACGGGAAAAGAGGTGGGGCTGTGGTGAATGGTAGTGATCCTGACAGTACGGGAGTATCGCAGCCGGAATCCGGCAACTTCCACATGGACGGCCTAAGAGACGGCGCAGCCACTGAGTTCGCCTACGCCCATCTACAACCACAAGCAGTTCCTAGTTGTACTCGTCAATTTAGTGGTCCTAGCGACTGGCACTTGGATCAGCGAGTCAAACGCGGAGTTTTGCCGACATCGGGGCAAGCCTACACCATCGACGAATTGCGATTAGACGGCGCTCTGCCCGCGCCGGACGGTGGCCATCTAGTCCAGTGTTTTCACATCCGGGATTTTCTGACGGCGATCGAGCCGTTGCTGTTTTACCTAGATAGCAGTTTACACCAAGAACCACGATTGCTGGAGGTTTTGTGGAAATTGACCCAGCACTACATGGCGGATCAACAGAGCAGTGGCGCTTTGGGCGTGCCACCGGGACATCTGCCTCCAGGAACAACTGCAGGTGCTGGAATTGTTGGCGACCCTGGAGCGTTGTCTGGTGTCACGTCACCTGGCGCAACAACTAGTTCACCAGCCGAGCCGGCAGATCCTAGGATACTACAACTGCTGACTGGCGTTTTGCTTCCAGCGATCGCGATGACGCACACAATATCGGAATCTATGGTTGCCTTGATGTGGCAAGTTCTGCAAACTCTGCCTGGCGTCACTCGATGGAAAGTGTACCAAGACATGTTGGTTCTGTACGAACAGAAAGAGCCACTACCTTTGATGAAAGCACGAGTGTCGAAAAAAGTGCAAAACGCATTGAAGCGAGCGACAGGGGCAGCGTCACAGGGAGGAGCTGGTGGAGAAGGAGGCTCTGGAGGAGCACCCGGTGCTTCAGGCGGTAGTGGTCCAGCTGGCGGTCCAGGATCTTCTTCTGGTGGCGGATCTAGCAGTAGTGCAGCAGCGGCAGCAAACGACGCCTTAGCACAGACGTTGCAGTTCCACATTGCGCGATTGTCGGACAGCAATCCACTGATTGTCTACCGCACAGTGGTGGAACAAGTTGCAGTCGCTTACAACGACAACATGATTGTTCCAATTTTGGCGTTGACGAAAAAGCTGTCCTATTTGGCGGCGGACGCAGCAAGTTTCAGCTGCATCCAAGAGTGCTTCACCCGAAGTCTCAAAGGCAGTCTGCTCTCTCAGGGCGTCAACATTGAAGGATGGCTCCAGAACTTGTCCAAGTGGATTTCGCTGTTCTTCGCTGTCCATCCGGACACGGATGTCAGTTTAGTCTTGCAGGCGGTAGCGGACTTTATTGAGGCACATGCGACTAAGGGTCTGAACGCAGATACGTTTGGGAATTCATTGTTGCAGGTGATCGTGACGAACCTGATCGCAAACATGGGAAGCTGGTCCTACGTCACTGAGCTCAGCGATTCACAATTGGAGTTAGGACGATTCTTCAGAAATTGATATCGATAACTTGGTAGATACGTCGCAGTGAAATAGATGAAGTTGAAAGAGCTCGTGTTTCCAAAAAAGATCTAGATCATTCGATTTCTATACCTCCTTTTGTAACGATCCTTTCTGGATTTATCTTTGTCACGTAGTTGGCAAATGAATGAATGAATGTCTGCTTCTAATCTGCATCCTTTCTGGCGGTGTGCAATTGCGAACCGAGCAGATCTACGCCAAGAACGCCCAGTTCGAAACCAACGATACCATTGCCCGTGACGCCCGTTCGCAAGAAATCCTCCTACGAACATTAGAAACCACCGATGTCGTTCGCCGCTTCTGGCGCTCACTCGGTCTCATGCGTCGTGCCAGCACCTCTGACGACAACCTCGCCAACGTGTTGCAGCAGATGCGTGGACCAGCAGCTAGTCATCTGAAGAAAGTCGGCTACCTCTACGACCAAACGCATCAGTGTTTGATGTCCATCACGCAATTTTTGGGTAGAAGCTTGCGCCCGCGACAATACCACTCTCTATTGCCACAAGACATCAACAGCATCTTCAACGATTTCGAACCAGCATTTGCGTACACGATGATTAGGCCAGCATTGCCAGCATGGCACGAGAATGTGACGGACGAGACGTTCTTGTTAGACTCTACAGTGTCGTGGAACACGGACATAGCGGGTGTCTCAAATAGCTTCCGATACGCGTTTTGGAGGCTGGAGCTTGGGGATATTAGCTGCCCGCCACAGTATTTGAATTTATACTACATTTTGGGAATTATTAAGAACGTGTTTCATCAATATGACTTGTCGACCAGATGACAACCAAATATTTACAACTTTTCGGCTAATCCAAAAGGTGTATTAAGACTTGCTTCTCAAAATTCATTTCCAAAAATCCAGGTACGATTCCTGCATCTCTGCTCACGATAAAGTCGTGAAGGAGGTCAAAGAGGAGATTGAGAGGCTTCAACTGCGCGCTTCCACCAGTGTCACGGCGCGCGATTACCTAGAGCAGAAGAAGGCGCTGCGCGACGAGCGGCAGGACGCCAAGCAGCATCTCAAGGATGAGCGTGATGGCCAGTTGAAGCGTGTGCACCTCACTCTCCAAAGAATAGAACGGGAGAAAAACACTTGGGTGTTGGAGAACAGTGAAAGGACGTGTAAGAATCTAGTGTCCGAATTCTTGGCCAAACGTTTTTTGCTGAGTTACGACGACGCATTGTTCTGCAGTTACTTCACATTTTTGCTAGTGAAGACGAAAACAAAGGGCATTTCGGCGACTGATTTGGGACAGAAAATCGTCGACGCTTTATCAGCAAAAGTGGACGCTTGCACGGAAGATGAAGCGAGAATTTTGGGTGTCTTCGTCGCAAACTTCCTCAAGAACATGAACACGATTGCCGAGGATAAGAGCATGTACTTACTAGTGTTTTTTTTCAGAACATGAGCACGATTGCCGAGGATCAGAGCATTTACTTACTAATGTTTCTAAGTTGTTTTCGATTTTCAAGAATGATGGAAGATGTTAACTTCATCCAGTTTCCCTTAGCATTCGCGTTTCGTCGGTGGACACAGAATATGAGTTCTTGGATTTGATTCTCGTCTCCTCAACAAAACAAAATTGATTTATGTCTCTTTACACACAGGTTCCAAGGCGAAAACCCGTGCATGCAGAAGCAGTACTATTTCGCCGATACCCCAGCGAGCGAACGCGAATACCTGAATGAGGAGAACTTCAGATGGCACCTCGAACGATGGGAGAAGGGGCTTTATCTCGCATTGAAAGGCAGTTTGGAATCAACAGACTGGATGACCAGAAGAAACGCTCTGAACATCCTTTCGAAGACCCTGAACGTCCTCCCCTTCACCAAAGAGGTTGGTGGAAAACTCCTCCGCCTAGTCCGTCGTATTGGCAGCACCGATACTCGTTCCGACATGAAGTTGCTAGCCCAGAGTCTGTGCAATGGTCTCCGCAAAAACGAGAAGGGGTGGAAGAGTCGCGAAGGCGTCTCGGTTCTCGAAGAAGCGCGCTTGCTACTAGCTGCACAAGCACAGAAAGCTGAGGAAGAACGTTTGCTGGAAGAGAAGCGTTTGTTGGAGGAGGAGGCAGAACGTCAACGCCTTCTGGAAGAGGAGCAAGAAGCGGAGAGGAAACGTCTGCAAGCCTTGGCGGAAGAAGAACTGGCAGCACAAAAAGGTTCACCCGAAGATGCTGCTGAGGGTAGTGAGGATAAAGAAGGCAGCAAAAACAGACCTCCTCTGACGACACCACGTGCTGGAGGCCGTGGCGGGAACAACAAAGATGGCAACGCCAGCAAAGACGCGCCAGATCTGCTGGATCAAGAACATCGAGGAATTGACAGTCCTGAAGACGACTCCGACGCGATCCTGCCTGCAGATGACGAAGAAGTAGCGTTCATCAGTAGACCTCGCAGGAAAAGCAGAAGGTCAACGGGAGAAGATGGAGCACGAGGAGACGGGCGGAAGCGGCCGGCTGACAGTGCGGAGAGCAGTGCGTCACAAGGAAGCAATTCCAAGAAAACGAAGACGGGATCGTGAACTTGAGTCAGAACAAGTTCGTGAAGGCGATGTAGAATTCTCCTACTCAGTATACACACTCATGAATACTAAAGGAGAATGCAGTTTTTAATCGTAGTCATACAACACCACTGGTACTAAGAGGCCGATATATCCCTGTGGTATCCTCGTATCAGCATGGAAAAACTAAAGACATCATTTTTATAGACATCTGATCGATTCAGAAGTGGAAAATTAAGTAGAGGATAACCGATCCATAGGATTAACTTCAAATCGAAACTAGCATCGTACGGTCTACTATAGTGGACAAAATGTAGAAAAGAAAAGGGATTCATTGTCATAACACTTGTACCTCGCTATCGAGGGAGTCCTACATCACATGGCTCAACGACCCGAAATTCAACTGTGTATGTTATATTTCTCAATTTTGTTGAGATCAGAACTTACGTTTGATATTACCCTACCCCTAACCTAAATCCCAACTTGAATCTCCCTAATGTACGAATTCAAACCTACGCGCTGAAAAACTTCAATGTTCGGGCAACAGCGCCGCGGTAAGGCTGCTTGATGTTCGCTTTTGAGAATGTCATCGCTGAGATGCAGTGGTAATACGCGTGTGTGATGAATCAGATATAGAAAACCATTTTTAGCGCAAAGTCCGATCGACGATCCTGTGAGAAAACAAACGATCTCATGATATGGTTGATCTGGTCCTAGGAACGCTGTCGTAGCAGATTTGCTGTATATCAAAGATTTTTCGGTTTCTTACTCGGTTGAGGTGCATGCGTAGACTTTCAATTGTGATTGGTTACTCATGGTGCCAGGCTGTGGTGAGGTGGTTACGGCGACCTGCGGAGTTTCAGACTCTTCCCGTCATAGTCTGAAAGTAGTCACTAGGTAGAATTGCAGTGTGTACCGCGTTTTTGTCAGTTTTTGAGTATTCGAAGAGATTCGTGAAGTTTGCTACTTAATTCCTTCCACGACATCTAGATCTACGTAAAACCGCTTTTCTACTTACTTAATTCCTTCCACGACATCTAGATTTACCATAGTAGTTTGGGTCAGAATTAAGCGCACTCACATACCACGTATTCTTGACCAGCTGTTTTTCACACATGTCCTTTGCCGAACGACCTCTTCTCGTTTGCCTTTTACTGACGTTGTGCTTGGTGTGAGCTGCTGTTGGCGAGCGAAGGAAACGATTCTACTGTGGTGCGGAACTCTGACTCTGGATCATAAGCAGTTTGCGACTTTTCTTTACGTAGCAGGAACCGCTTTTCTACTTACTTAATTCCTTCCACGACATCTAGTTCTACCAGTTGTACACCGCCACTTACAGTTACAAAGGTCACAAGATGAATTTCCAGCACGCACAAGCCGCTATGTCGGCTGCATCTGGCGGCAAGGGTGATAAGGAGAAGATCAGCGGCAGTTTCGATCCTACAGCTCTTGAGCGTGGTGCCAAAGCCCTGAAGGAGCTAGATGTTAAGGGTTACCACATTGCATTCTTCACTACCATCCTTGACTTTTTTTTCCAGTTGGAAAAGGGGCAGGGATGAGCTGAAGCGCGCAATGTCGCAACCTCTAAAGATGCCTCGCAAAATGCCACCAAAGCTTTTGAGCTGACAAAGCTCCAGGAAACTACCAAACAGAAGGAGATGAACCTTCAAATGGAGCAGATGCGTGCCCAACAAGCAGAAATGGGCTTGCAACGGGCTCAGAAGGAGGGTGAGGAAAGGCGTAAGACAATTGCGGCGCAAGAGGACCAGGAGAGAAGAACAGCGCAATACAAAACGCAGTTGGAAAGCGAATTATATCAACGTACTGAAATTTTTCTTAAGCATGAGATCTCCATATGGGGTGTTGACACTGATTTTTCCATCGGGCGGATGATATTGTGACATCAACATTTTCAATCGTTATCTTGATTCGATTCCCTAGCACCTCTCCCTGTATTTGATTTTTCTAGTAGTGTAAAAAATCGTCCTTAGGACCTTCGCTTGCACAAATACACAGACAAGCTCGAGGACCAGCAGAAACAAAACGAGGCCTGGCTTCAACAGCAACATCAGAATTTCTTGAGGCAAGAGGAGATTCGTAAGGGCAACGACCGCGAATTAGAGGAGATGCGTCGTAGAACGATGTCCGAGCAAGCAAAGCTAGATCGCGAGACTATGCTTCTCAAGGCACAAGCAGAGAGTGAAGCAAGGGCAAAAACGGAAAGAGAAAACGTTGATGTCAGAATAAGGGAGATGCGAGCGCAAGCTGGTACGTGACTAACAAGGTTCTTCGTCACGCTGTTGTTTCGACTAAGTGTCTGAAAAATTTTCCTGCTGGATGCGCGACAAGATTATCACGCAAGACGCTCATTCTCCTTTCAAGACAATACTACCATCTACTCAGGCGAGGAGCGAAGCACACGGCTGCAGTCTATCGAAGCATACTTTGGAGGCTTTAGCGGACTATTGAGTGATAAGCAGAAAATTACGACCCTTGTGACGGGACTTTCCGCGTTGGCACTAGGTGTGTACGCAGCTAGGAATGTGACAAGAGTTGCAGGAAATTTGGCGGAGAAGAATCTTGGGTAAGCACTTGTGAATCTTAAGTTTTGTTACAGTGAAGACAAAATTATTTCCATCGTCGTTTACCAGCCCACGAAAAAAAGCACTAATTTTCAACAACTCAACACCTAACACAGCAAACCATCTCTCGTCCGCGACACTTCTCGATGGTCGTGGAAAAAGAGCTTCCTCCCTATGGGTTACTCCGGTGGAGCAGCTACCCAAACAAACGGCAAAATGCTTGACAAAATTGTCTTGCAGGATGAGTTGTCCGAGCGCTTGACCTGGATGACGAATTCATTGGTGAACGCAAAGAAAAATGGAACTCCCTTCCGACATATGCTGTTGCACGGTCCCCCAGGAACCGGTAAGACGCTATTTGCCCGAACATTAGCCAAACTTATGCCTTCGCCTAATCCATCTCTTTGAAAGACATCCTGAAGAGTCTGCTTTTCAAGGGGAAGAGGCTCGTAGGACGCATCTGGAGATGGATTAGGGTGAGTTCTAACAAACGATCAGGTCTGGACTACGCCATTATGAGTGGCGGTGATGTGGGTCCATTAGGAAAAGACGCAGTGGAGGAAGTCAACAAGCTGTTTACCTGGGCGAATAAGTCGAAGAAGGTATAATTTTCATTTTGTTTTCTCCCGTTTGATCTGTGAATATTTTATTGAAGAACATTCAAGTCGTGGATTATTGAACTTTGTTGTCCTTGTCAAAACAAATAGGATCAACACTTCGGTCTTCAGACAAATATGATCACCTCCGGCTTTGTTCACACAAAAAAATTCTACCGTCCCTGTCTATGCACTACATAAAATCAGGGCATGGTCCTCTTTATCGACGAAGCTGATGCTTTCTTGCGCAAAGGCAGGCAATCGAGTGATGGCATGTCCGAGCACGCCAGAAACGTTCTCAGTACCTTTTTAGCGCACACGGGTACAGAAACAGACAAGTTTGCGGTAGTCTTGGCAACCAATGTGAAAGATGTCCTCGACAGAGCCGTGATGGACCGTGTCGATGAGCGATTCTTATTCCCGCTTCCGGAATATGATCAGCGATTGGAGATGGTATTTACACTGTGATATGTGCTATTTTCGTGATTGGGATCAGGAGATACAACGATCAACTCTTGTCATGAAGCATTTTGAAACTGAAATTCAACCTGGATTCTCGTTGGCAATTTTTACAAATTCGTTCACGATCCGATCAGGCAGCGAAATTTTGAAAACTTCTCTCTGTTCGAAAAATACACAGGTGAAAATGTTTATGGATCAGCACATCCTCTCGCCTACCAAGACCAGCCAAACGATCGAAGTAGAAGACGCAGTTAAATCTGAGGAGTATATGCAAGAAATGGCTAAGCGAATGGACGGCTTTAGTGGTCGTCAGGTGGCCAAAACTATCCTGGGACTCCAAGCTGCTGTTTTCGGTAGTGGTACAAACAAGTTAACAAAGGGATTGGCCGACGCGGTGTTGGACTGGAAAATCGCAAACATTGGCGAAGATCAAGACAGCATTGATCGGGAAGAAGCCGAACAACTGCGATTGGAGAGTAAGAAGTTGGGAACCTACTAGAAGATTCGACGTGACAAACTTCTGAACAAAGTGAGGTGAACAGAGGTATGAGGTAGTTGGGGTTGTACCGGAAAGAAGAGAACCAGCAAATCAATACTACCACGCTTTATTGGCAGATCGATTACTCAAAGCGAAAGGATGAATTTTTTTGCAGAAGAAGAGTAGTGCAGCGTCTTCAGCTCTTGCCTGTCGGCATTCCTTTGTCTCAGCCAGTCGTGAACTCCCGCCAGCGATCAGGCACCTGAAATCAAATAGTGAATTTCTCTTCATGCAGTAAAACGACATGAACACGAACCAGAAATGCTTTCTAATGTGATTTCCTATCTGATAACTTTTTCGACGCCCGTCTATTTTTTGAAGCCAAATTCCCTACCTTTCCCCGCTCCCGTTGAGAACCTCAGTTTAATTTTCCTTCCCCACATTTAACGACCTTTAAATTTCCTGAGTGGTGTAAATTTTTTTGTCCAAAAAATGTACGTGGTTTAATGCAGAAGTCTCTCGTCAATGGTTCTTTGAGAATGCAGAAAAGTTCTTTGGGAATACAGAAAGAAATCCATGTTTGAGGCACCTGCTGACAGTGACGTCGCGCTGGCATTGTTGGCTACAGGAACGGAATCGTTGTTCATTACTGTGGTGTACGTACTCTGTGCTACTAATGCTCAATTTCGCTGGAAGATCCGATTCTCAACGACCTGATCTGACTGTGGTTCATTTGTGTGGATTTGTTGCAGGTCTTACAAGTTCGATGACGAGGACCGGTGTGGATCATGACATGTCGCGCCGGATTGATTCGGGGGTGGGACACGCGACGGACGCACGCCAGTCTTTCGGAATTAAATTTTGTTGAATACAGCTTTTTGTTCTAGACGTTCAGAAATCTAAATTATCGATCTGGCGAATTCCAAATTTTTATCTGATCAACCATTTGGAGTCGTTGCTGTCTCCCGTGCTTTGATGTGGCATTCTGGTTTTTTTCTGATGCAGTAGATTCAATTCTCAATTTTTCTATACAATTTTCTTCTTGTTTCCAGGACAGCTTAATATAGGAAAGATTTGTAATACAACGAATTTGATATAGGGATAAAATAGTACTATTTTAAGGTAGGATTTTGAAAATAGATACCTAAAGCACACATTCCAATTTCTTTACACATATTCATATTCCATATTTTGATTTACCCCAAGAACAACATACAAAATGGCCGCCACTCATGACGAAGATGCCCTTCCCGATTTCGAGGAAGACCAGAACTTTGCCGAAACCAACGGAAACGGCGGCGAAACGAAGAAGGGTAGAAATTCTAGACGACTACTTCATCTGCTTCGCAACAACTTCACAGCGAGAAAAGTAAGTAGCTCACCTCTCAACGAGAAGAGCAGGAGTAGCCTGTTGTAGAAAATCATTTTAGAAGCTCGTGTGGTCGTGACGAAGGTGCACTTCACTTCCACTGCGGCTGAACCTCACGGAATTTGTGAAATCTAAATGTGCTTCTCCGCCAACAAGAAAAAACTGCTTCAACCTCAAATCTAAATCCTCTGGCGACCCACTCAGAAAATCGAAATCAAGGAAAGCCAATTACCCACCAGCAACCACCCCACTCACTTCCAAATTTAGGTAACTACATCGGTATCCATGCTTCCGGTTTCCGTGATTTCTTGTTGAAGGCCGAGTTGCAGCGCGCCGTTGTCGACTGCGGTTTCGAACATCCGTCCGAGGTCCAGCACGAGTGCATCCCGCAGGCAGTGTTGGGTATAGTTGATTTTCATTTCTTCTTAAAAAGTTATTTCGACAGTTTCTGGTGGTCACTCTCATTGTATGTTGGACTAATGAATCTAAAGATTTGAAATCCATCGATTTTCTAAATCTCCTCCCATTTTTCTCACCTGATAATCATCACAATCACACCACCTTCACTCTCACAGGTACCGATGTCCTCTGCCAGGCGAAGTCTGGTATGGGAAAGACTGCTGTCTTCGTCTTGTCTACCTTGCAGGCTCTTGAGGAAGGAACCGTTGCCGTCGAAGAAGGAAAGGATGAGAAAAGAAATAAGCTCCAAGTCTTGGTCCTCTGCCACGCTCGTGAATTGGCCTACCAAATCAAGAAGGAATATGACCGGTATAGTCCTTTTGTTGTACTTAGATGGATCTTCTTTAGACTGCTTGGGAGGTATCCTTTTGTTGCAGACATGGATCTTCTTTAGAACTACTCCTTTTGTTGTAGACATGGATCTTCTTTAGAACTGCTTGGGAGTGCCTTTTGGGTAGACGGAACTTTTGGCACTTCAACAGCGTAGTCTGTAGTTCTAAGTTTTTCGGTTTAGATTCTCGCGTCTGCATCATTCGTAGTAGTTCATCCCAGCACATTCTTCGCTTAAAGGCTTACTCCTGAAAACATAACACACAGATTCGCCAAGTACTTCCAGTGGTGCAAGGTTTCGGTCGTGTACGGTGGTACCCCGATTACAAAGGACAAGGAAATGCTCAAGGGAACGGATTCCCCTCACATCATGATCGGAACTCCAGGTATCCTATAACTTTTGATGGGTTTTTTGACAAATACACATCTTATAAGTATTCCAGTAACCTCTGCATCTGACACCAGTAGAACCGACTTGTGACATTGCTTAGGTGTATGCGCAACATCAGGCTTTCTCTTTAGCCATAGAGCCACCTTAAACCAATGTAGCACTCCTCAGGTCGTGTCCTCGCACCACCACCTTAAACCAATGTACCACTCCTCAGGTCGTGTCCTCGCACTCGTCAAGGAAAAGGCACTCGATATGAGCCACATCAAGCAGTTTATCCTCGATGAATGCGATAAGTGCCTCGAGAAGATGGACATGAGACAGGATGTGCAGAAAATCTTCGTCCAGTGCCCAAAGAAGAAACAAGGTATTCGCGATATGGCTTGGAAATTATCTAGAATGCTCTTTAGGTTTTAGTTCACTTGCTGTAGAAGTTTAGTCTCACTTCATCAACGGATATGGTATCCTGTTCTTCGTCCTCTCCGAAATTTTACTCAAATACCACCTCCAACCCCAAACCTCTCCTCCACTGCAACAAACTTTCAGTCATGATGTTCTCCGCCACGATGACGAAGGAGATCCGGGACGTCTGCAAGAAGTTTATGCAGGAACCGCATGAGATTCGAGTTGACGAGGAATCAAAGCTCACCCTCCACGGTCTGTTGCAGTACTTCGTCAAGCTGGATGAATCTAAGAAGAACCGCAAATTGAACGACTTGCTCGATGCGTTGCAGTTTAATCAGGTATAAGAACAACAGAACATTTTTAGCTGTCAGTCACAACATCACAACATCACTTCTTGTCAGAGAAAACTCTCAAGAACTTACACAAACTCTCGACCACTCTCTACTCGTTACCTCGCTTTGACACACCCTGAACCATTCACCCTTCTCACAGGTCATCATCTTCGTCAAGTCCGTTCAGCGTGCTATTGCATTGGACAAGCTGTTGCAGGAATGCTCCTTCCCGTCCGTCGCTGTCCATTCCGGTTTGAAGCAGCCCGAGCGTATCGAACGTTACAAGATGTTCAAGGAATTCCAAAAGCGTATCATGGTCGCCACCGATCTCTTCGGTCGTGGCATCGACATTGAGAAGTTAAGGCAAGTGAAAATGTCATGTAGAACCCCGAAAACTCCATGTAGAAGTAGCCACAGGATTTTTTCGTTCCAAAATTTTGAGAACCAGAAACTCCATTTACTCTCCCAAAATTTTGAGAAGCAGCTTGAGACAAAAAACCGCATCCCCGTATCCGCCGAATTCCCCCCTGTCTCTAATCCTCGTCAACGTCGTGATTAACTACGATATGCCGGCCGATTCCGACTCCTACTTGCACCGCGTCGGTCGCGCCGGTCGTTTCGGAACCAAGGGCTTGGCCATCACGTTCTCCGCATCCGATGAAGACAAGACGGTCCTGGACGCCGTTCAGAGCCGGTTCGAGGTCGCCATCAACGAGTGCCCAGAGACCATCGACCCGACAAGCTACTTGAACGCCTAAACTTCTTTAAGGGAGGTGGTAGTAGATGGACCTCTTCTTCTGTGTACCAGTCAAGGGCATGGTAGTAGATGGACCTCTTCTTCAGTGTACCAGTCAAAGAGCACTAAAAGTGGTTCCTGGAAGCTGCTTGAGGAAAGACGAGCACGGAACAGTGAAGAAGGGGGAACTGGTGGAGGTCGAAAAAGACAGGTGGCTAGGTAGCTGGGGTTTAGAACACGAAGCAGCGAAAGCCGGAGTAGTGCTGTGTCGAGGTGCTGCTGTCTTCTAGAAAGAACGAAGTCGTGCGCAACAAGGAGAATACTATTGCTGCGATTGAGCACTAGGACTGCTGCTTTTTCGACGCGGAGGTAGTTCACTCTTCGTTCTGACTTCTTGACACCACCCTTTCTGACACAGCGCTACGAAGGTCCGAGTCTGCGCGCGCGCGCGTTCGAGCCCTTGAAAAATAATGAGAAATATGTACTCCGTTGTACTTATTATCTTCATGTAGTAGGGATTGAAATTTGGAGCACTTGAAACATCTTTTATTGTAGTATCACTCAGAGAATTTATGTCATAAATCTGTATTTGTTTAAAGAAGCACATCTGACTACGCAGCCTTGATTTACGAATCTATAATGTACCAAGTGTTTGTGATCACGACTCTATGGGTATTTTTTGTCGCTTCTAATACTTCTGAATAATAATGAAATAATTGATTTTTCGAGATGATGTGTACCAGACGAGGAAATCGTGGTCAAGAAGATTTCCTCGTCTCAAAAAGCTGATTATATGACTCTGACCTATGAATTTGAATTTGTGTTAGTTGTATCAAGAAATCATTATACGCGCTTCGACTCCCACCTAATTGACTGTGCATGTCTGCTAGGAAGGAGGACACCACGCACAATCATCTGGGACAATTAAACGAAACCTATTGTCATGGTGTTTTCAGCTTGGTGTGGCTCTCCGATGCCGCATGCGGACCCTTTGATCTAGAGACGCGCTATCAGTAGTACAATCTCCTAGAGAAGAGAGGTTTCATGTCACACCACGCCCTAAATCTCTTAAGATCTTCTAAATCGTGTTGAAGTTGAACGAAGAAGAAAGTGCGCATTTGATGAGGAAGGTGCTCACGCGCTCTCTCTCTCGAACGGCATTGACGCTGCCAGACGTGATGTGCGTGTGTGAAAAGGGAACCCAACGATGTTCAGCCAATCCACCTCCAGTAGATGTGCAAACAATCCACTTCCAAAAAGTAGTTCTAAAGGATGCTCAAACAGTAGTTCTAAACGATGCTCAAACAATAGTTCTAAATCGAAGAAGAACCTGAGTGAGATCCCAAGAACGTTCATACAGAACAGACAGACCGAATGTTCCAGCAACAGATCAAGATCCAAAAGCCCACGCGGTGTACCAGCAGAAGTTCCTATTATGCTCAACATGCTATTCTCCGATCTAAATCGACGCCCAGTGGGCAACTAACCAACGAAACGCCCTACAGAGTCGCTATTCTCGATTTTTGTTTACGATTGTAGCGCTAGTAGTGCGAAGATCGGATTGGCGTTTATTTTTCTCACCGTCCCTGTCCTCTCAGGGTTGGTGTGATTGCAGCGCCAGACAATCTCGTTTGGATACTTAATCTGATGATCCCAAACTCGTTGGAAGATCTGTGAGGTGAAGAAGGGAGAAGATCTTACGCCAGAGGCTGGATCTTTTTTCTACGGTCAGGAAATTTTAGATCTCGGAAAGATGGATCAAGAGGACGATCATTCTAGAAAAGATCTAAATTGACGTTCTCGAAGGGAGACAACTCGAAATACAAGATCAAGACGGGGTCCGACTTCTTGTCACGCGATCAACAAAAATATGACCGCCCATTTTTGAAACATGCGAGATCACTTTTTACTACCTAGCAATCCCTAAAACTTCACTCCATTGTCTGCATCTTCCTCATCTGAACTCAAGCTCACGACTAACTCCCCAAAACTTCACTCCATATCTAAGTTTCTATCATCTAAACCCACGACTAACAGGGGACCACGTATCTTTTATTAGTACTCGTAGTGCTAGTAAAATCTCCCACAAAGAAAATGGTTGCTCGTTCTGGTGTCGCAGCTGGCCGTGACCGCGGTCACATCACCACCGAGCGTGTGGTGAAGCAGCGTCCGTCCACGATGAAGGGAAAGAAATCCGCCAAGTACTATTCTTATACTTGTGTTTTTACAACTGACCATACTAAGCCTCTAGATACAATTACGCTATTTCTAAATTCGGAAATAGTATTAGATAAAGTTCACGTGTAGGGTAGATATAGATAGAATTTACGTTTGATTATGATGCTAGAAGACAGAAGGTCGGTGTGATTTGGAATGGTCGAAGAAACGGCTTTCGATATTCATCTCGAATATTCGACCGCCTTCCTGTAGGTAGCATGCACAATGATCCATCAAAACAAACTCTCACATCAGTCTCTCTGTTACGCAAAATAAACATCTGCACATCCAAAACAAACATCAGGGTTGCCCTTGTGCGTGAGGTGATCCGTGAGACCGCTGGCTTCGCTCCGTATGAGCGTCGCGTTATGGAGCTCATCAAGATGGGATCCGCCTCTTCCCAAAAGCGTGCTTTGAAGTACGCCAAGAAGCGTTTGGGCACGCACAAGCGCGGAAAGAAGAAGAAAGAGGAGATGACCGAAGCCATCGCTCAGATGCGTAAGAAGCATTAAGCAGCTTACCTCTGCGTGGAATCGAGCGCCATAAGGATGGGGACGACGATATAGGCAGCAGACGGCTCTACCTTGCAAAGTCTTCGATGGCGGATGAGCCAAATGATGGAGAAGTCTTCATGATGGAGAAGTCTTGATGATGGAGAAGTCTTGGAGGAGCTCCCAAATGGAGAAGTCTTCTGATGGAGAAGTCTTGTGTGAAGACACTGAGAATGACACTCTAGCATACTGCGTAAGACTCTTTCGTACGAAGTAGGTTTGTGATCTAGAGACGTCTGTGGACGTCCTGCCTGGGAGAAAACAACGACTTTCGAGTCCGCAATTACCTCTAGACCAACATGGTGGTGCGAGGAGTTTGAGACGAGGCATTGCTCGTGTTTGGGCCTGAAGTGCTTCTGATTCGGTAGTCTGTGCTCGCTCGGTACCAATATTCTCACTTGGGAACTTTTCAGATCAGTGACAAACTTTTGTGGGTTGTGCCATATTTACCTGGAGAGAGCCAGGAATGCCTCAGAGAGATGGAACCACAGCGGTCAGAATTTTCTAAGTCCGTATTTTCTAAGTCCGTATTTTGATACTACTCGCTGAACTCCCCGCTGCCGAGAAGCATCTCCCCGTTTCATCTATCAGCACCCCCGCAAATGGTGTCCCGAAAATGGTGAAAAAATGCACTGATTGAAAAAGGATGTGGAACAAAACGTGACGCTCGAAAAGGTGTAGTTGATAGAATGAAAATGAAAAGGTTCTTGCCGCGTCAGTTGAGCACAGGAATGCCCTTCATAATAAGTACTAGAGCCAGAAACAGAAGTCAAAACTGCGATTAATCTTTACCTATAACGGTCGCCGTAATCAACCGGAGCAGGAAAATCTAGTCTCTTTCAATAG
This sequence comes from Amoebophrya sp. A25, assembly GCA_905178165.1. NCBI lineage: Eukaryota > Dinophyceae > Syndiniales > Amoebophryaceae > Amoebophrya > Amoebophrya sp. A25. The sequence goes on from CAJINU010000037.1 coordinate 741,616, forward strand.
GGACGTCACTGTATATAATTTTACTATAATAATATAGAGAAACAGTCAATAGCGAACTTTTTTCCACTTCTGAGTTCCCACATTAAAGGTCCGTGGAAGTCTTGTTGATTAGTAGAAGGATTGTTTGTACTATCATCTTCTTATGGCCTTCGAAGCTAGTGCGAAGTTGGTTCTAAAGGTGTAGACAAGATTGATCAGCAAACGCATGTCTAGGAAGTAATGCCATTAATCCGGTAGTCCGATTTTTGGTCTAGATTTGAAAGGCTACATCTTGGCTTTAGACTCTGTTAAACCTTCGATCGTCTGTCCAATATTTCTTCCTAAATTTTGCTGGTCTCATATCTCGATATCACTTTCTTTGGTGTTCTGTTTTTCACTGATTTCGACGTAGTCCTTGGTCCAATCAAAAATTTTCACGAGGTCGAGAGCTAAAAATGAATGACGTGTCCAAGATGAATCCGGGTGCTGACAATGCTTTTGCTGCTGTGCCTGTGCCTTTGCTGCCTGATGTCCTGCCAGCGCTGTCGGGCGGAGATGTTTCCCACAGAACTAGTGACGCGTCGGGCCTCGGGAATGTGTCTGGGGTCAATCCAGCTGCTGAGAACGAAGGTACTACGTGTGCTAACGGAAAGGCCCCTTTGCCGAGGATCCCAGGTCTTTGCTCGGGTCCTGGAAATCTTGGTACGTCCTGTGTCGGAAATTGTGCTCCGCCGATGCTGCTTCTGGGCATGTCTCAACTGAATCAAGCACTTTCGCCGCCACGGTTGCAGTTGAGTCAGTTGACGCCACCGAGCACGTCCCTGCTGCCCACTCAGAATAATCTGAGCTTGAATATCCAGACACCTCCTCCAAGTGCCGAGCTTTTACCGGGCCAGGCTAGGCAGATGAATGCGAATGGGTCGTCTGTAGTGAACAACAATGGGAGCAGCGTAACGCTGTGGGCGCCTTACGAAACACCGTGGGTGCCGCAGAACCACGCCGCGTCTCCTAGTGTGGTCGTGAATGTAAATATCAATGTTCGATACGAAGAGCAAGATGGAAGTGGTATGTTGATGGCCTTTCCAGAATTTCCTCATTCAAACAATGGGGCCGCCTCGTTCTCCCGTCACACCATGCTATCGCATCAGCGTCGTGGACAGGCGGCTACTTTTTCCAACTTCAATGACGCGCGCAACTACAACGGGCAGAGTCGAATTAGAGGAGGTCACAGCCAGAGGATGCGAGCAGTGTCTTACCCTGCTGGGCAACAGTATGGCTCTATGCGCAACCGTGAACATGGCATGGCGAATTATGAGTATACCATTGCTGAGATTAAAGTTGGGTATGACGCAGCAGAAGGCGTGGAGGTGGTGCCACCAGCTGGAGTCAACGGCCTTGACGCCCCCGAACTCCACGATACTTCGCTGCGGGACCTCACTCCTTTGGGCTTTGCAAATCCTAAGGGAGAGGAAGCTTTGCGCCTGTCCCGTCCGTTTGAGGAGAAGGATCCAACTTTGTTGCACGAGCTGGCCCGCTTGCCGATCAACGAGACCACAAGCATGGCAGCAGTGGTCGCAGTGACGAATCAGTGTAAGCTAGACCAGCCAGAACCTCAGCCACACCTCAACCAGTGTGAGCTACTCTTCCTTGTGGAAAGAATGACTGCAAGCGATCAGCAAGGTCACGACGAAAGTGACGCCACTGCCTCTACTGAGGCTTCGTCTGCGGTGGAGGTGGAAACGGCGGTTGGTGGACGTGACGCCACGGATTCCACTGAGGCGTCGTTTGGAGCGAGCGAGGAAGCGGCAGCTTCTGGAGATAACAGTGAAAGGGAAAAGGATGCTGGGGATGGGACTGGTGTCGTCGAGCAGCAAGATGAAGGTGTATCGCGCACTGGGGATGGGACTGGTGTCGTCGAGCAGCAAGATGAAGGTGTATCGCGCACTGGGGATGAGACTGGTGTCGTCGAGCAGCAAGATGAAGGTGTATCGCGCATATTGAGTCGAACAAAGTCCTGCCCAGGACGGCTTTACAAGTACCGCGAGAATGAGAAGGAACGCAACGAACTACGCGCGCGTTGTGTGTCGAACGGCTACGATGATTTTTTTGGTGACTCAGCGTTTTACATTCCACCAACTGATGAGGATGAAGTTCCCGATCGTCAAGACCAGCAAAACTGTAGCTCGTCTGTTGCTGCTTGTCCAAATGTTGTCGACAACGGCCTGCATTTGGCATCGCCAGCTGAGGAAAACATAAGCACAGGTCAGCTCACACATCCGATCACGGGGCCTCTTTACGCCCTAGGCTTGGTGCCACGAGCGCGATCTTCGGAAGAAGGCGGACACCAATATGGACACAAATTTTCTGAGATTCAAATCCAAGAGAAGCGCTACCTGGTTGTGCGGTCTCAACCTGTTTTGCTCTCTGCAGACCAATTTTGGAATGGTGTGGTCATCAAGGTCATCGAGGACACTGAGTGCGAACGTTCGCCTGGATTGCGGCTGAGACCAAATGGTAAATCTATACTGTACATATATGCTGCTTGTTACTAGCTGGATTTGTAAACGTAGTTGTGGAAGAAGCAGCAGATTCTCACTCAACACAAGCGTGAACTTCGGTTCTTTATGCTTTATATTAACTGAAGCGAATTTTCCTACAGTAACACTTCTGACTTCATCAGGCTTCCTGCTCTTCCGAAAGCCGTTACCTCACGGACTTTTCGAAGCGAATGAGCGGTCTGGCGGCACCACACGTGACATGTTCTTAAACCAAGTAGCTCTCGAGGCGCGCCGGAGCTCAGATTTCTTCAATAATTTGATTCAAGCATGGGAACGAAAGCACGTCTGTGGAGCACCGGTCTATCGCGAAGTACACTTTCGATCGTGGGAGAAACGAGAACGGGCGAAGCAAGTCTTGCACCATCGAGCGTGCCGTCCCCTCGAGATTTTGGGTTATTGGAAGAAGCCCTACTTTTGGCGAGGCGCTTGTATGGCATGGAAATATTTCTTACTGTTTACAAGTTAATAAGAATCAGTCATGCCGTTTTCTAAGGCTTTGATAAGAATAATGTACGAGGCCGCAGGCAAGGCATGCCCTACATAATATGTGTCATCAGAGCAATCTCGTCACAGACGGATATAAAATAGGCAGCCTCCTCCTACTCTAGTGATATGGTTTTTTGTGATCCTCCTACTCCAGTGATTGGGCTTCTTTGATCCTCCTACTCCATTTCTCTAAGCATATCGTTGCGGTTTTTGTTGAGGACGGGAGATATTGCAAAATGCTACGAATCGGCGAAATGCCACGAATCGACGGAAAGGGTGCTACACGAAGAGAATCTTCATGGCGACTGTCCCATTGCTCTCAGTATCCACAGCGGGGCTTATACGTCTTGGGGTTGGAAAGTACTCATACAATCATAGTGCGCCAATGTATGACTGGAATTTATGTCGAATGTAACGACCGACATAATAATCATCGTAACGACCGACCTAATCATAGTACTGTTGAGACTGCTTCAAATACTGACTGGCACAGCTAGCCCTTCCCATCTTTGGATCAACAGACTACTTTTACGATTTCCAAAATAATACTCACACATCAGAATCGTCGAGTCATCCGACGAAACTCACGCCAAAGAGGGAGAAGAGCGTGCAGGCGTAGGACTACTGGTAAAAGTCGTCTGCGTCGGACGTAGGCTGTTGTGTTAAGACTCTCGTGTCTTGAATTACAAAATTACAAGAGCAGAGATTGTTGTGTTTATAGGGTGGCTGTCCACCAAAGGAATAGTACGTTGCTATACTAAGTGTTATCCAAAGGAATACTATTCTCTTGCTAGGAAAATATTTCTCTTTGCACCAAAGGAGTACTACCCTCTTGTATTTCCTTTGCACTTAGAGCTAGGTCCTTGCTATACTAAGTGTTAACCACCCTATAGCAATACAAAGGAATAGTACGTATCCAAGTAGCAGTACCCAGTGGTTGCTCTTTGGATAACCACAAAGGAATAGTACGTTGTAGAGATTGATAATCTAAGAATTACAACGTGGTCCTGGTATTTAAATAACGAGTAGCGAGACAGGTCGTTAACAGGTCGCTTTTGTATAATTAAGGTTTGACTTACCCCACGAATGGGCAAACTACTACTACTACTACTCCGACTACTACCACTATCTTCGTTGCTTCTAGTGAAAAATTTCGCGGAGTTCGGCAGTATTCTTTGAACCGAGTAAACTGGAAAATTCTCGTATGATCGATCCATATTCGTCACTTTAGCGAGGAGTTCGTAGCCTACGTTATCACTATGGAAAAAAAAATCAATGTTATTCGTCAAAAATGATATACTTAATACGCGAACTTCTCATATAATCTCTCCCACTTTCGTCACAGGTATCTTATTGGTGGACTTCTCCTCTATAGTGTAAAAGCCCATGGATACTAGTGACAATCTCAAGCTGAAGCGTCTAAAATTTCTAAAACCTCGTCCCTACATCTCCGTAGAAGTTTTAGATTGCCAGGCTTGTGCTCTTGATGTGAAGACTCATGAACAATCAATCATCAGCCTCTACATAACAGTAAATAATCATAATGTTCGTAACAACTCAGTTCATAGGAAGATATGGGCTGTAGAGGAGGTTTATGATACCTTATATATTGCTATTCGCTGATGATACATACTTAATAGTAATAATATTCGCTGCCTAGCAGAGTTGAATGATTAGTGGTCCCGTTAGTTATTTCAATGATGTTGGTCGCCCCCCCGTCATCCCGTCAGTATCTCCAAAGGAAGCAAGCCCCTACCTGTAGAAAAGCGACGTACATCGCAGTGGGTCGACGCGGGTAGGGCTCTAGTTCCGTCTATAAAAAAGTAGCGAAATGATGTGGCAACTCTCTAAAAATATTTCGAAATGCTATATTCTGTTGAGGATCTCACGACAATTTCAACATCGGTGGTCTCGGTAGATCTCAATATTGACTTTGACCTTCGAATTATTAACAACAAAGTTCTTCAGTCGAAGCTCTTACGCTTATAGTATTTGTAGTACCTCTACGGCTACGTAAATTCGCTCGAGAAGGCAGGTAAAACTGTGGACGGCAGACCAAAATCCTAATCCTAATCCTAAATTGGGTTTTCGAGAAATCTCCTAACCTACAGGTAAGCTTCCGAGAGGCCTATAACCAAAAACTCTCAAAGTGAAACGATACTAGTTCATCCTGCTGGATGTTGCTGACGGCTTTAATCTGTTGTAATTCATTACCATTGATGGAGCCTTGATTCACTAACAGAACAGCACTGCAGAGCCGAATGGCAGCAGCGAACCTGGGCATATGTTGTTGTTGTTGTCGCAACGCATGGCGGCAAGTGTATGAAGGCGCGAGTGGGCAACTGGAAAAGGCGGAGGAAAATCAGAGAGTGCTTGAGAGAACCTGCAGTTGTGTGAGTCGAGTCTCGAGAGACGCCCTACACGGGTGGTCAACCCCCATTTCACCCACGCGTCCTCCTTGGGGCGATCTGCTAAAGCTTGCGGTCCCACCAAGTGTGGAGGCGAAGCGGCGGCATCCTATCCTATCCTGTCCTATCCTATCCTATCCTATCCTATCCTATCCTATCCTATCCTATCCTATCCTATCCTATCCTTATCCACTAACTTGCGCAAACCAACCCTGAAAGATGTGAGGAGAATGACAGAATTGATCAGAATGAGAGAGATGAAAGATGAGTACACACTTTCTCCCGGTCGAGGAACTTTCCTTCGTCGCAGCCTTCTGGTTCTAGCTTCGCGCATATTTCTAGTGGTCCTCTGCATTTTGGCCGATTTCGCAATCGGGGACCACGAACCCGATCCAAGTGTGCGGAGATTTGAAGGCAGAGATGACTTCTCTCGTTTCGCACGTAGATGGGATAGTGCGCAGTTTTTGGAGATCGCGGAAAGCGGTTACGAAGAGCAAGCACAATACGCTTTCTTTCCTCTCTTCCCGATCTTGGTACGGCATTTCTGCAGAGTGCTGACGGGAGGTCGTGTGGACGTAGCGTGGTGTGGTGTGATTCTGAACGCGATTGCAAGTGTTTTCGCAGCACATGCATTGGCAGAGCTGACGGTTTTGGTTTATTACTCGTCTTCGAAAAAGGACAAGGAGAACAGTGCTGTCGTGAAGAAAACCAAAAATCAAGAACTACTTCTGAGGGACAAGATATTCTTTCTAGTGGCGTTTAATCCAGCATCAATTTTTTTCCTCGTGAATTATTCCGAAAGCTTGTTTGCTTGCCTCTTCTTCACAGCGTTGTGGCAGCTGGAACGCGGTAGTTGGGTTTTAGCTGCAGTCTTCTTTCACTTGGCCTCGTGGACGCGCGCAAATGGGATTCTTGCCATCATCATTGTGGTCCTGCATGCTTTCACAGAGGCAGTGCGAATTCTCTTCCACGACAAAAAGGGCGTCGTGTGGCCAGCATTGACCCGGCTTTTTTGCAGCTACACCATTACGATTGTGGCCATTGTCACACCCTATGCAGCCGTGCAATGGACGGCGTACGAAAGATACTGTGCTGTTGATATTACTCCGAGGAGTAGTACTACATCTTCAGCGGCCACGTCGACATCTTCGAGAACATTCGAGACGCCTCCCCCCTGGTGCGACTGGCAGACGCCCAGTGTGTATGCCTATGTTCAGCAAAAGGTGTGGAACAACGGCTTTTTGGCATACTGGCAGTTCCGACAGATACCCAACTTTTTGCTTGCTTCGCCGTTATTGTGGGTGCTTGGCACGCACTATTCGAGATTATGGGCGGATTTTCGGATGGCAGCAGTTGGCGGAGAAAGCAGTCGTGGGACGAAAACTAGTAGTACGAAGTTGTCTCTTCTGTCAGCGCAGGTAGACCGATTACTAGCACAGAAGGAAACCATCCACATTCTGAGAAGAGCAGAATATGATATCTTCATGTTGATTTTCGTACTCTTCATCGTTACGACTGCTCACGTGCAGATCGTTACGCGTGCTGCTTTTGCATCATGCCCAGCAATCTATTGGATTTTACTGCACTTTGATGAAAAGAACCACAACATTTTTGGTTTTTCCGCAACCTGGTTCTGGACTGTCTTGTATATAGTCTTAGGTGTCGTGCTGCACTCCAATTTTCTGCCGTGGACTTAGTCGTGTCAGGACACTGGGGATGAACAACCACGAAGGCCTCGGGAGGTCACCATCTTATTATACTTTTTGGTGTGACTAATATGGAGTGATGGATCAATCTGATGTCGTCGAGATGCAGTTAGACAAAGGAGAGGGAATCAGGTATGCACCAGAAATAGTGAGTGACAGTAAAGCTTCTTCAATGTCGGTCGCGTGAAACAATGAGAGGTATTGAGATCGAGAGAGGTCCTTTCAAGAGAGTACCCTTTCCTGTTTTTCCCAATGTATCTTGCACCCCCGATTCATCTACTGCAGATTTTAGTTTTCCTAACGTTCCTTGAGTGTCACAATATGTAGTTGATAGTAGCCGTACTGGAATCTTTGCTCTTTATCAGTGTTGCATTTTTGTTACACTGGCAAGCGTTTTTCTACCAGAGCGCAGACACGGGATCTATAACTGAATAAAATGTTCGATTTTGCTGTGCCTTAGTCCGTCGTCACCAACAACCCTGGGAGTTTCGCTTATGGTTTAAGGAGCCAAGGGCGGTCCTGATTCGACGTTTCCGACACGATGTCGGCGATTCGTGGCGTCCTCACGAATGCTTGGAAGAGTATCCTGTTTGACGTTCGTTACGGTACGAATCTACGTCTGAAGACATGGCAGCGACGTGCGCCGGCTGTTGCTTTGATTATGGATGGCTTTGGCTTTGGTTCATCAATTCTGTATGTTGAGGAGATCATCTTCCGATGGAATAACTTATTAAATTGGTCGAGTTAATATTACAACTCGTATCTGTAGTTTCTGTTCTAACACGACATCCGGCGGTTTCCTGTTCGGTTTCCTTATGGTGAACAAGAAGGCAACACAGTGCGAAATGGGGGTACCGGAAGTGAAGAAGTCGAGTCTGATGTACGATAGAAGTTTCAGACCGGATTTGGAGATAAGCTTTACTCAACGACTGGAGCGTGCAGCCTCACTCCTAGCGCCGATCCAGCATCATATGTACTGTTGGATGCAGTCGAGGCTCGACCCGCATGCACGCGACAAATGGCTGGATTTTTATGAAGGACTGAAGAGTTAGAGGACTAGGACATTCATTTGGAATTGGATGTGCAATTGAATAAAGCAGTGGCAGATAGATACGTGGGATGGACATTCATTTGGAATTGGATGTGCAATTGAATAAAAGAGTGGCAGATCATACGTGGGTAGGGGGTCGTAGAAATCTGCTTTGATATCGTGCGTACCACAATGCTGGTGCTCGGTTTCGCAACGTGGCTGTCAAGAAATAGTCAGTATAAGACAGATGATCTACCACTTCTAATCGCCCACTTCCCTGCCTCGCCACGGAGAAGAGGGTGGAGAAGACAACTGCAAGAAGTGTGAAAATGAGGAATTGCGGGACGCCAACGTGCCCGATTTTCTGGCAAACTTATGGGTGGATCGCGGTTTCTTGGACCTCAAATTCCAGCACAGACCCAGACTTCCTTCATCGGTGAAGATATCACCACTCGAAAAAACCGAATCCTTCATTGAAGGAGTGACCGCGGGGATGGAAGGACGTACTTTTTTGATGGAAAATTGTAGTGGATGTTTGCTGTGTATTTGAATAGCGCTAAATGCAATGTTAACCTGCACGACAATCTCTACTCTAGTAGAAGTTTCTCCCTCAAATCAGCCGATAACTACGAGAAGAACAAGAAGATCGGGGAGCGAATCGACGTTATCAATCGGGGAAACGAGGGAGAAGACATACGAACAACTGTGGATCCGACTTATCCGCACTACTCGTATCCTTTTATCAAGCAGACGCATGATGCTGTTCAGACTCTGGGTGTAGTGAAGATGGAGGGTCTGCTGCCTTTGAACATTATACGAGAAGTGAGACGGAAAATGGATATTGCGCCACTGAGGTAGAAGTGTTAACTGTGAGTTCTTAGTTTGGATTGCAACTTGCTTGTTATTTTTGTCTGCATATACTAGCCCGGGGAAGGGCATCCTCCACAGGGGCAAGCGGGGAGTTGGTAAAGGCAAGGAACTAGGAATATGGCAGCACTGCCAAGCTCCGAGGTTCTTTAATTATTTTATGATCTTAGGTGGCTCAATTCCAGTGCGTTCAAGAGTGAGCTCATGTTTGGACGATAGTGCCAAGCCTTCCTGCTGGTAGTGCCAAGAGTCTATCTTAGTAGTGCCAGGAGTCTGTGCCGTTGCCGGTAGCGCCAAGGTTTTACGCTGGTAGTGTCAAGAGTTCAGGGCGGTAGTGCCAAGAGTCTACGTCGGTAGTGCCAAGAGTCTACGTCGGTAGTGCCAAGGGTCTACGCTGGTAGTTCCAGGAGTCTATGTTGCTAGTGCCAAGATTTTATGTAGGTGGTGCCAGGAGTCTAGGGTGGTAGTGTGTACTGGGAGTGCTGCGAGTCTGTGCTGGAAGTGCCGAAGGTTTATGCTGCTAGTGCCAAGAGTTCACGAGGCTGAAAAATGCGCGCTGGCTTTGTGGTGGTGTGGTTGTGGATGCTATCCGTGGCTGAGTCGGCCACTGTTTCTAAGTCTACGAAAATGCTCTAACTCTTGTGCATTTCAGCTTGTGTAACACCTCCATGATCAAAACCATTTCTGCCCAGGCGCTCACCCTACGAGAAGCTTCATTCGGATTGGCGGGAAGACGTGGAAGTAAAAGGTCTGAAAGAAGGCTCTAATAACGGAGCTGGCACATGGGTCAAGACACGCTCGGAGAAAACGGAAGAATACGTAGCAGAAGGGTCACGGAAATTGCAAGTATGGCTTGAGGAGGTGGATTAACAGCCAGAAGCACAACTGCTCCACCACCAGCACCACAGGTAGTTCCACCAGCACCACAGGTTCCACCACATCAATCTTCACCAACAGTATCATAGGTACAGTAGTCGGTAGGAGGGTCGGTAGGAGTTGTTACCTGAATAGGACAACGGTTGCGGTTGCCTTGCTAGTTCTTGAGAGGTAGAGACTCCCTTCTTCCAATCTTGTAGTTTCTAGAGTGCAATAAATCAAAATCATCTCGTTCATTCTCTCTCTACGACACGATATCCGAATTCGAGTGTCGGCGGTTTGATCCTCAGTATATCCTGCATTTCCCGTACGAAAAGCAGAGAGCTCGCGCATGGAAGGAAAAGCAAGCTGCAAAAGAGGCAAACTGTATGGGTGAAACTCAAGTTTTTTCCATAGTTACGACCAGCGTGGCACTCTTTTCACGGGGAAAAGGATGCCAGTATGGTCCGCCTAATTTGAAAATACTCCTTTCATAAACTGCGACTACATCGATGGCTCCGTAGACAGCGATATGATCTGGGCCAAGGGACCCAAGCCGGCCGCTTTAGATAAGAGTAGCACTAGGGACGCTTTTTCGGGAGAAGATGGTAGAAGAAGCGTCTCCGATAGTGCCGCTTTAGCAACAACCGAAGGAGATCAGGACAAGATGGACAATCCCTACACCAGGGAACGTCGAAAAAACTATTTGCAGGCGGAAACGAAGGGAAACGTAGGTTTCAAGGGTCGGAGGTGGGAGACATTCGATGAATTGTTAAGGGTAGGTTAAAGGTGCTTTTGTTACCGTTTGTTATGGCTCTCCTAAGGAGGACAGCCATAACAAGCGGGATAAACGAACGCCAAAAACCTACCTCTAAAATTGGCAGAGCTGTGGTTGAAAGATAGCGACCCGCGGGATGAAAATCCTATTTTGCCGAACAATACTAGCAGCATCGGACGGACCTACTTTTTCATCAAGAATACGCACTTCGAGAAAGTGGTACTAGATTTCTTAGCATTTACTGGTCTTTGCACATCAGCGATGTGTGGAAGAACAACACGTAACAATCTATCATTTAGTACTTATTCATTCTCATAATTTTTACCACAAATCAGACATCCTCAAGTCCTACTTATCTTCACCATCGCTTCGACACCACAGATAAGTCCAATCCTGACTTTCCTGACGCCGATGGTGAACACGTATTTTGAAACGAACGCTTCCGGGAAAGTGCCTTTTGTTTCGAATATAGCGTTGTCCGTGAACAACAGTCGATGTATGAGCGAAGCCTGGCATCGGGATTCTGCGACGCCAGGGGTCACTTTTGTGATTCCTCTGACCCAGATCCCGGAAACCTTGGGAGGCCTGGAATTCTTGTCGCATTCGCACAGGAAGAGGGAAGCTTATGATTGAATTTTTGGTAGCGCATAGTTGCTTTTGATTTGATAGATGAACCAATCAATCAATCAATCAGTCAATCAATCAATCAATCAATCAATCAATCAATCAATCAAGAGTACTGCGTAGAAGACCACTGCTTGCCTTTCCCTGATAGTTTGACTCAGTGCGTTCTCCTTGCTTTTTTCAGAGCCCTCCTTCCCACACGTCCCCTTTCATCCCTCCCTCTGCGAGACACTGAAAGCTGGCGTTATTGGAACTGAGCTAGAGGTAGGCGACGTCCTAATGTACGATCAGCGAGGTTTGAAGCGTGCACGGCCTAATCCCGCTTATACTTATGACCAGCTACTTCTCGATCAGCATCTTGATTCCGTGTTTTCCCCATGGAATACTAACAAGGGGAAAGGTATCAAGATGAGGAGACCGAGATGGAGTCAGGCACACTCTAAGGTAAAAGAACAACACTAGCACTTTTTGTGTCCTACAACATCGCAACGCCTCCGGGGTATAGCATACCTGGTATGTATTGGAACGGCCTTTGGGGTTCCATGGCAACGAGACTACACTCTTGGGCGACAAGGGAGAATATTCTCATTTTATGAAGAGAAGATAGCGATATTGTGTTGTTGACTTGTAGTAGAAGAGTGTGACAAGAACTACTTGACCACGTAGTAAAATGAGGGCACATGACATGACAAAAGTTGAACATTCTCTCAGCATAAACAATGATCACTCGTCCTAAGATTCTCCTAAAAACACAAGTTGACGTTGTAAGAAGTTCTTAGACTCACTTCTCTCTCTAACCCTTCGCACGATCGACCGCACTATCGAGTACATGTGGGATAGGTGGATCCTGCCAGTCGAGTGGCAGGGCCGCGACCTAGCGGTAGAACTCGGCTACTTGACAGATGGCAGCCAGTCCATGGCGCAAAAGGCTTCTTCCGCTTTTAAGGGTGGCGTGGAGTCTACGGATGCGACGCATTACGCACACGGCGTGGATCGGGCGACGCGGCACTACTGATGATGTGGTAGATCTGCAGGGGAGAGCGAGTGATTGTATGTAAATGATTGTATTGGTTGGATCAGTTTGGAAAAACGAATTTGTACTTACTTGACACTTATGCTCGCTTGGTGATAGGACAAAAAGAACGAAGCCGTCATTGGACGAACGGAAGCAACAATGCCACAAAGACCATTTTGAATCTTGCGCTGTTACTGGGATAGAGGGCAACTCTGTCATTGGATGAGAATACTGATACTCAAGGGACAGCGCCGTGGAAACTGCGTCTTCGCTTTGCGAAGACCCTCGTTAGGTTTTTTGCGGGAAAAGCTGAATGTCTGGGATGGGGCGATAGAAAAGTAACGTGACGTACTGACTCTAGAGGGATTAGCATCGTGTATATTGTCGTCTTTGAAATCGGCTAAAAAAATGCCCTACCTGTAAAAAAGCAATACCTCGATGCTCTACCACCTGTTAATTATAGCAGCAGCTCTACCTGTAAAAAAGCAATACCGGCATTTGCAAAGTGGATGTGATCGAGCATTTTTAACAGAGGAAAAGGGGTGATCTTCAATAGGCCATTGTAAATGGTGCTTTGCAGGAGCACATCAGATGACAATGACATGACAATAACTTCTTTGATTTGTAAAAACTAGTGCAACCAAACAAAAGCAAGACCATGGACCTTCCTCCGCGTCCGGGCGGCGGTCGGGCTGGCGCTTCCTCCTCCTCGACCTACAGCCTCAGCGTCGTCTGCCACCATCAGGTCGATGTCGATGAGGGCGCACTCGCTTCCCTCCAGACGCTGACGGAACGAACCAATAGAGAATTCCAATACCTCCTACGGCGTGAAGTCGGCAGCTTCGTTTTTACGGGTATCAGTGGCCATTCGAGGATACTGCTGGAGAGCGAAGATGACCTGCAGTTGTTTCTGAAAAATCATGCGACGAGGCAAAAAAGGTTGATGCGGGATGATCCGCATTTCAAACCACAACAACCCGCATTGGAGGTGCGGTTGTCGGTACTTATATTCGACTTTCATTAGAGCAGGGAACTACAATAACAGCGAGCTCTGCAGTAGATTTGACTAGAGTTCTTGTTCTTGTCGTGGTGCTATGTACTTTGTGATAACTACTTTCAACTGTTCTCTCTGAAGTCTAATCAGATTTCTCAGTACAACGACCACGACGACCATCTTCTCGTCTGAAACAAAAATCGCCAGCCACTCGAGACGCGGGAAGTGATGTCGTTTCTTTTTGACCAGTTAGCGCAAAAGGAAAAAGAAGTAGCATCCCTCGAGGCTCAGCTAGCTGCGGCTCGCGCAGGGTTGCCTCCGTTTGTCCAGGCAGTGAGAAGCGTACCGGATGCACGGATACCGGAATTGATACAGACAGTGTTTGGAGGGTCAAAGGAGCCAGCGTTGAACGCACTGAATTCTCAGAATCCAGAGTCCGTGAAACACGCAGCGCGGGTCCTCGCGCTTCTCGCAGCGGACAATGCGGCAAGCGTGTGGGACGATTTGCGGTCGCAGAAGCTGTTGGAGACGATGCTCACTGTCTTAATGTTATGATATGTGAAAGTGGGATTGAGTGGAAAAATATTCGATTTATATATATAGAGTGGGAGTGTTCGAAAAATATTAGATTTAGAGCATTAGATTTAGATGATGATGATGATGATGCTACTTTTGTGTTGATGTGTCTGGTAGAGACTCATCGAAGTTGATGATAGACGCTTCTTCAGACCTTTTTCTGATTAGGAGAAAAGCTTTTCTCCTCCTCCTAAAATCCCCAACTCCCTTTCCATGCATGTCCCACCTTCATCTTCCGGTCTTGGCCGAGGCGAAGTAACAGAAACCGATATCGAAGCCGGTGCTCATTTGGTTCATACTTTGGCTCGATTTGCGTCCGATCCTAGAGTGGAAGTGCAGCAAGCCCTATGCGGCACAGGGGCTCCGGACGTTATAGTAGACAAGATGGTCTCCCCGGCTGGGACCACAGTAGGGGCGCTAGCGTCACCATTGCTGTTTCAGTTAAGGCTTGGGCAAGTGATGATAGAGGGATCATTTTCGCAACGCATGGTACTAGATTTGACTGGAGGTCGTTGGGGAGTGAGTAACAAACAGTCAATACTCTTGAGTGAAGATGATCAAAACAGCTCCGAATTATTTTTGTGTTGTTGAAAATGGACATAGCTTTTCTCTAACTCCATATGGCTGTTGGTTTTTCGGACTTCTAGCTGCGAATCCAGAGACGAGGAGCTGGCTTTTGAACGGAAACATGAGGTTTTTAACGGGCATTGTCTTGGCAATGCAAGCCTATCCTTCAGAGCTATATGTGATAAGATACGGCGTTTCAGCTCTGCATAGCGTTTCAGAAGCGTCTGCCGCGAATATGCAGGCGAATACTCTCGGTAACCCAAAGGGCGACCCTGTGCAATTACAGCAACAACAGGCGGCTGCCTTGTTGCAGCGTGGAGGCGGTGACGTTTTGAGGTTAGCGTTAGAAAAGTGGCCGGCGGATCACTACATAGTGACTTCGGCATTGAAAGCTCTGTCGAACATCGCTTGTACAGTCGGCACAGCGCCAGCACTAGTGGCTGCGGTGCCAGCAGTGCTTCCAATATTGAAAGAACATGAGGTGCGGACAACAAGACACGCACTGCAGTTCATGGGAGTTTTGGCAAAGTACTCAACATTTTCTATAATGAAATAGAAATTACCATTTGTGTCAGCTGCCATTCTGTCTCTACGGTGATCAAGAATGGTCATAACAGGGACATACGCATGATTTGTTCAATATCAATTGACTCTAGACGCCATGATGGAAGTGTCTTTAGTCGTTTACCTGCACATTGACGCTTTTACGTCATAAGAAATACTGTTGGACATGCGCTGGATCTATGATTGTGATGACGATTGACTTGCGATGACTTGATATTGAATGCAGTTCCTGATCATTTCAGTTGCGCCTTCTTGATCAATCGCACTCAAGGATGGAGATTGATTTTTTTTCCGTTTCGTGATTTCTTGTGCTCAAGATGGAAGTGTCTTTAGCCGTTTGAAAAGTTTGACTACTCTCTCATGTTGAAAACTGCAGGGATTCTCTAGCCGCCCAAGGAGAGATGGCAGAGGAGCTTGGAGTAGTATTGGACACTATCCGAGCAGGAGTTCAGAACCCCTGCGAGGACTCAGAGGAGCATGCTCTTAGTTTACTTGCGAATCTAGCTAGGAATCGTGGACTCAGGGAGGATCTTGTGCGATGCGGGGTACTTATTATTCCTTTTTTGAGCAGACCGGTTACTTATAGATTAATTTGCATATCATGGACAAACAACTCCTGTTGTTCTTCTACATCGATTGAGCTAATTGTTCGACACAAAAACCATTCCCATCCCCCACACCAGATCGTGGATATTTTTCTCGTCGCTGTGCATGGCAGTCGCGGACGCGAAGCTACGCATCAGATTCTCAAGACCATGGCTGTTTTCACTGGCGACATGATGCTTGTCGCCAGACTAGGTGATACGGCGAGTGCTGTTTTGTTAAGGCTAGTGTTTCATCCATCCCACGTTCTGACTTTTGTGAGTGGCGGCCCCTCAGTTTCAGGAAGAGCGTGAAGGGAGCGGCATTACGCCGCGGACTCAGGAGAGGACGATGAGAAGCTACGTCTAATGCTGTCTATGATGGACAGATACATCCCAGACGAGAAGGTTCAAATGAACGGTTGTTACATCCTAGGAACCCTGGCTGTGGATCCTGTCAACAAAGAGAACATAGGACGAGCTGGCGGCATTCAGGGATGCTTGACGGCTTTGCATGCGCATAGTCAAGCGCTTGCGCAGAATCCTGGGGCAGCGACGAATGGGATGGCGGCGAAAGTATGATTTGATTTTTTGTTTCTGTTGATGGGTCTACTTCATTGAAATCTCTCTACTCCACAAGATGATTCTCCCTGCTTGCAACATACCCATCCAACAACCAGGTCCTTCTCTGAGCATATCTATTTACTGACTACGCCGACTTCTTCAACGACCAGGTCCTACTACAAGCTTGCGCCGCTTTAGCAGTTTTAGCAGAAATTAGTGCGCACAAAAAAGCCGTGAGGGATGGCAACGGCTTGAATGTGATTTTATCCACTCTACCTGCGTGCCTCGCGGATGCGGAACTGGCCAAGCAGATGTGCAAGCTGATCGCGCTACTCGCTTTAGATCCCCAGAATCAAGAGGTATTGTTGCAAAGAGGTTGCCCATCGGAAATCGTGAATCTAGTAATGAAGCATTCCACAGCCAAGGACTTTCTCTACTACGCTTTCCGCTGTCTAGCCAACCTCCTGAGCGAGCCATTGGGCAGTACTGCCTTGCCAGTGTTGAGGATGGACTTTGTGGACGTCTTAGTCCGAGTAATGAAGGAGCACCTAACCGAAGTGCGTGTCCAGGAAGGTTCTTGCGAAGTCATCTCCGCTTTTGCAAGATCCCAAGAGTATCAATCGGCGCTTCTCTCTCGCAGCGTCGTGCGCCGTATCGTCCACGGTATGGAGACGCATACGATGGCAGCAGACGTCCAGAGGAAAGCTTGTTGGGCGCTGGCGGCATTGGCGGATTCGGATACGTCAGGCGCAGACATGGAGCCTGCGTTTGATGCGGTGGTTCAGGCTTTGCGAAATTTCAGGGGCACTGTGGAAGTCGCAGAACAAGCTTGTGCGGCACTCACAGCATTGGCGGTTACACCGGACGCGAGACAAGCGATTGCAAGTTGCGATGGGATTAAGGGGGTACTAGTGAAAGTGTCGAGTACAACTTCCAACTTCCGACAATTCTTTGATCACCTAAATTTTTCACCATCTCTCCTTCAAAGCAATGACTCTCGTTTTCCCCCCCAAAGCAATGACTCTTTCAAATCCTTCTACAGATCCTGGACTGTCTCGAGGAAGTGAGAGGTCCCCTCGCCAGTGGCGTCTTTTCGCATGGTCTCGGCGCATTGGGTAATCTCGCTGTTGAGGAAAATCTGCGAGCCATTATTCTGGAATCTGACGGCATGCGAACTGCTCTTAGGATTCTGTCTTCGAGTCTGGCAGACGCTAGAGTTTGTCATCTCGCTTGTCTGGCATTGGCGAACTTGGTTCAGTCGCAGGTTGGACAAAATTTGCTCGTTGAGATGCGTGGAGTCGAACTTGTAGCCGACGCTTTGAGGAAGCACATGCGTCATGCGGGTGTGGCGGAACAAGCTTGTGCGCTATTCTGCAATTTGGGTCCGACAGCGGGAGCAGGGCAGGGGGCTTCGGTTATGATCAGGATTCAGCATTGATAGATATCAGAGACTCTGTACTTATACTCGTAGAATACGCATCAAACCTTAATCTCGCTCCTTTCCTCCCGGCCGCGCTCCTCCTCTCCAGCACACTTTCATCTCCCGCGACCTTACGCGTACCATTGCAGAAGCTGGTGGTTTAGACTTGATGCTTGCTGCGCTGAACACCCACATGCAACAGAGTCCGGAAGTAGTAGAAGTAGCCTGTTTCGCTTTGACGAAGTTCGTGAACGTGGAAGGACAGAGAGGGGATCAATACTTATGGAACATACAACTTCTCACAGTGAGAAGACCCTCAGCTAGAAATTTGTAAAATAGGATATCCAGCAGCTTTGGAAAACCGCGCAGGACCAAGAACTGTTTTGTTTCTTATCTGTCCTCGATTTTGGAGGAACCAGGCTCTCTCTAACCCCTCGACGCCAGATGACGCGAGAAGTCGAAGCTCTGAGACGTGTCAACAAAGCTGCAACGACATTCGAGTTGCGCGTATGCACCAACGTTTTGTTGCGAAAACTAGTCGGCGACGCGCCAACGGGGATAGATCAATTAGGCGGCAATATGGGACAGCTTGGCGGCGCTGCAGGAGGCCCTCCGGGACGCGCAACGCATAAACAGACTGTAGTGGCCGAGCCGGACGTGATGGACATATTTTATGGTTGGTTCTTTCGGATACGAGTGAATAAGTCACTAGCAGTGTAAGTGCGTACTCGAAATTCTCCAAACAAAATTGCACTTCATACTTGAAGAATATCGACGTAATCAAAAGTTTTCGCTTTCATATCGGGAACGCGGAAGCGGCGAGAAAAAACCTGCTGCAGGGCAACTTTAAGCGCGCGCGATGAGGACACTCTTCGGCGATGAGCTTTTTTCTGTTCTTAAAGATAAAGATCTGCGTGATGTTTCAATTGAAGGACTTTCACAAATTGTTACTGCCTTTAGGATTTTCTACTCTCACAGACTAAATGCGGAGATGTACGAAGAAATTGTAGATACTTAGAACTAATTACTCGTACGCATGTTGAGATGACAACTCACTTTCACTTTTATTCTCTCATTCATTCGCTAAGTAGAATAAGCCAAATTCCAATTCTTTCCAGTTTTTACAAACGGCAGATATCTGATTGACGACAGTTTCACTTTTGAGTATCTACTACTAGTTCTTGTGAATGATCGAGTCAATTTTGATGACATATCGTAGATGAAAAGCAGAATCTTACTTTGGACCAGTAAGCGCATGCGCAACGAGAAGTCATTTTTATCCGTTTCAGACGAGTTACAAGAGAAGTGAATCCTTTCCCAGTGTGTTGCAGATTTCATTTCAACTCCTACCGGATGCATTGTTAGAACCGAACTTTTGAAGCAGATACGTATTCACCTTTGCAAAGGGTGTCCGATACTTCTTTGCCACAGCGGCGATCCACCACATTAGTGGGGGCTTAGAAAGTGTTTCTGTTCTACGAGTATCCAATCCGGCAAAAAACGTTAGAGTTTTATCATGTAGCGGCAAAAATGAAGACACGCGTTGGCGCTGAAGAAGATGAGAGATACTATTGATGCATTCAGAAACTAGATTCGCCTTTTACTGAATGGTGTCGATGAAAGCACTTCAACAGAGATAGGGTGACTGCAATTCAGTCGCGCAGACATATTTGTTGCGCATTTTCACTCGCATTGCATAGCAAATACAAAACGATGGCCTCAACCGAAGAGCCTCCTGTGGCGGAAAGCACTCCCGTCAATGCTCCTCCATCTACCGAAGATGGACGTGCGTCAGTAGAGAAGTCAGCGCTCAGTGCGATGTTGACTGCTGTGAAGACGAAACGCATACTTAGCCCGTCTAAGAACCTGCGTGAGCAGATGGGCGGTTCGTCGGGTAGCCGATCAGGGTTGTCGGGCCGTTTTTTGCCACCATCCCCTCCGAAAGGCACCACTATGTCTGTATGACTCACTATGACTGATTTGATCTATGCACTAATCGTAATTTATAGTCAAGCTTTCCCCTTGTAATTGCTTAAATGCGGGTTCTAGGAGAGATACGTGAAGTCTAAGTGGATTGGTCTGTACTTCCTAGCGTAACATCAGTATTGACAGATGAACAGACGGAACCTTCCCAGCACGTTCCCTTTCATATTCTGGCACCGGAGGAGCCCTGTCCTTCCCGAAGAGGGACAATTTAGCGGAGCGTTGTCGGCTTTTGTCGCCTCCACCGAAGCGCAAGTTGGGACAGCTGCCTGAGCCAGCAGTGTCATTGGATCCTAGTGGCCGTATAATAACTGATACCGTATTAACAGCTGAGACTACAACTACAGCACAGGAAGCTCAAGCCGGCACCATTAAGACTAGTACCGCAGTCGCATCCTCAACATTGTCCCTGCCTCCCCTTTCAAGTAGGAGATGGGCACGGGCATAGTTTCAAGGGTGCGACTGCAAGGTCTCTAACACCATTTCCGCTGCTTATGACGATGCTGCAAGAGCATCATCGAGAACACTGTTCCAGGATGAGGTAATTCGTGAATCAGAGATAACCTCCAAGAAGGGCATACCGCAGTCACCTTCGAAATTGACGTACACTGATCTACGAGACAGGCTTCAGGGTGGTGATAAACTGGGCGTCACTGCAGTGGCCGATAGGCATCGAAATGCTGTGAAATTATTGGAGGATTTGCGGCAAGATGTTAGCAGCCTTGAAAGCATGGTCGCGGAAGTGTCAAATTTTTATGGAAAGACATTTAGTTTTTCAGTTATGAAGATGGGGCAACATGGAGTTCTTATAGCTTTTTCAAATTGAGGTAGTACTGAGAAATACCTTTTAGTCTCATTTTCATCTACGGACGTTCATGTTGACTAAGAACTGCCTCATTTCTTGTTTGACTTTACTACCTCTTTCATATCTTCAAAACGGACCATATCGAGCAAAGAGTTGCACAGCTTAGGCGGAAACAGGCGACTTTACGAGGTTGGCGGGAGTCTTTCAAGGACTTCTTCGATGAGAGGAAAGTTGTCCTGGTCAAACAAGCGAAAGAAATAGAGGAGAAGCAACAAGCGGAGGTATCATAACCAAGTGGATTTTGAGATAGTCCACCTTTCGTGGTGAGTTACTGTTGTAACTTCCAATGTACTTCCTCCTGGGGATGCTTTTGCTTGTATTTAAGCTCTGGTTGATGAAGACTTACATTTTCAAAAAAACTAGAGAATAAGAGATACAAGAACTTTGACTTTTTTTTTTCTAGGTCCTCACCTCACGAGAAGAGCTGATTGCAGCAAGAGACGAAATTGAGAAGCTGGAAAGCAAGCTTGCTGCAACTAAGCAAAACTGGCAAGTGGCGAGAGAGAAAAGTACTCGTCTTTAGATTCAGTCGCCATCTATGGAGTTGGACACTGACGAAAATTTTCATTTTGTAGAGATGAACGATTTCAGTAGGGGTTCATCTTCATGTTTTGAAGAAAATAACTTCTTACTCATTCATACATTTCTTCTGGAGTTAGAAGTCGTACACGAAATCATCAAACTAACAGACTTTGCCGAGTCTACGCGTTTGCGCGAACGAGAACAGCGATTGCGAAGACAGATTGACGCGCTAGCTAGTAGCGGGAAGACCGGGAGAGAGAACCACGAGGCAGCGGTAGCAAGGTTTGAGACTGTCATAGCGGAGTTGGAGGAAAGACGAGACCTGATGGCGAAAGAAAAGGGCGATCAAACCAACCTCTTCGAAACACGGGAAAAGCAACTGCAGGTATTAAGAATAGAGGGAGTAGGTGGTTGTAGTCATACATATTGAGAATAGAGGTACTTCCACATTTATAATAAGATAAGTCGTTGTAGTCATACATATTGAGTAGTGACTGAGAATGATAGATCAGAAGGTATGAGAGAAGGCGTTGAGATAGCTATCATGGATTCATCTCCTGTGACAACAATCTCAGGAACGAATTGCGATGCTAGAGGCCGATCCTTCTTTTTCTGGTAGAGGTCTAGCGGCAGAACGAGAATCTTTAGAGACGACAGTTGAAAAGCTTCGCCAATGCCTACAGAGAATCACTCAGGAGTGGCAAGCTTCGGGCGGTTTCTCCGATCTTATGGATGATGTGCTTTTTTTCGGTTGAATGAGTTCTGGTACCTCTTCATTTGGCAAGTTGGTGTTCTTTGATGGATTTAGACATAGGAATCGCAATGGCCTCACTTATCTGCATTGCTTCATCAAATGAAACTAGTATGGAGTAGGTAGTGTCTGGTAGTTTACACTTTTCTAAGACGAATATGGCGAAAGGAAGAGAGGAATCGAGCAAAGCGAAGGCGAAAGGTTGGAGTGAAGTGGAGAGGCTGGAGAAGGAGATTGCATTGTTGGGAGCCACCAAGCCGACTAGCTCAGAGGAGGAGCAAGTTCTACAGCTATTGCAAGAAGCAGGCACACTTGCCTCCGGGCGGACCAGGGTGTTACTCGGGGAGGTAATCTTAACAGTATATTGACTTTTTTTTCCTTTGTCCGGTATCGGTTTGTGATCGTGCGGGGAGTCGCGCAGGGGTGAGGCCCCCGCGTTGCCTGCACTCGACGGTTTGCATTGGTCCACCCGTGTGCGCTTCCTCCAGGATGCTTCTCGCCTTGTTCTTCGCTTGTCGTGGCTCCTTGCGAATTTTCCGGCTATGCGTGTTCAGTAGCTTCGACACGCCTGCCAGGCGTAGGGGTGATGGGGTGCACGATCTTGGGGACCGACGCTCGGCGCGATGCCTATTCGGACAGAGTTGGGGCGGCCTAGGTTGGACTTGGTCACACGTACCCCGCCGCCGACTGCCTTGGGCCTGCTTCCTGGCTGTTGCTTTTATTCAGTGCCGGAAGGAGTGCGGCGATTGCTGGCCGAGCACAAGGGCGGCGCGGCCGAGGGGGGGAGGAAGGCATAGAAAAGCGCGAGGGAAATCGCCCGCAGGATGAGGGACCAGGGGGAGCCCCCTGGAGCCATTCCAGGGGCAAACGCACCGGCATGCCGTGGTTGGCTGGAGGTCCAGCTGCTGCCTGGCCTTGATGCGGGGCCTCGCTCCATTGAACGGCAGGCGCAAAGAGGGCCAAGCGAGCACCCGCGAGCCAAATAGCGTCAGCCCCGAGACGCACGGCCAGGCCCGAGAGCGCGCGCAGCTGTCTGAGGGAGCGGCCCCCCGCGTGGTGCTGCGCACGTGTGATCTTTCAAGAGGCTGGCCCAGGGCGCACCCTTGGAGGGGGGCCTGGCAGTGCGGTGGCTTCATTGTGCAAGTTTTTTTGCAAATTTGCGGGGCTTTGCCAGGTTTCGCGGCATGCACGTGGTGACGACAGGTCGGCCCATTGATTCGGAAGGGTCAACTCTATCAGACGCCCTAGAGGCCGGCGGCGTCTCTAATTTCGACAGGTCAAAGCTTTCGGACGACGCGGGTCGCCCGCGTTGGCTGGAGGTCCGGACCCCCGCGGAGGCGAGTGAACGAAGGCGCGCGACTGCTTCGTGAAGGGCGCCCCGTTGGTGTATCACGAGGCCCGAAATACAACGGAGCGCCGGCGCCGGCCAGGCGCTTGTCGGTGGTAGTAGTTGCAATGCCGTGCTTGTTGGGTTCGGTGGTGAAGGCCCACGGCGCCGAGGCGGGCAGGCTGCGGGCTCACTTTTGACGTGGAGCGAACCTCCCCCGCAGTGCTGCGGCGTTGTTGTGTGTGTGCCTTGTCTCGTCGCTTCTCTCCGTTTGTTCTGGCAGGACGCCCCCTCTGTCATTTGATGCACAGCCTGCCCTGTATGAACGGGCCACGAGCATTGTCAGCAGCTGACTGCCCAATCCATTTCAGGTGTCTTCATTTTTCTCGCAGATCTGGCTATTAGATCGTCGCAACCGAGACTTTGTCCATGCCCTCATGGGTTTGTCGTTTAAGTATCCTTTTCACTGTCCTGGTGGGGAGATATACGTTGCGGGTGCCCCTGCGGCCGATGCTCTTGTCGATGGAAACCATTATGAGAATGAATGATGCAAATAAAACCCCATTGACTTTTACATGTATTGTAATGTAAAAGGATTTCGAGAGAGTGATCCCTGGAAGTACCTACCCCGCTAGGACTAGCCTCTTTCATACGCCGAGCAGCATACTGGCGCGCAGTCCCGGAGACAATACTCCGCTAGCGTTTTTGAAGAATTCGATGCAAGAACGCTTAGACACCAGTGCTGGAGATATTGGGCCTTTGCTCGATCCTATTGACCTAGCGTCGCCTACAGGCAAGGTGGCGCCTCGCGAGTGGACAACGTTCGCAGTGTAGTTCGCGACTGAACAGCGTTCGCAGAGTAGTATAGATGAGTGGACTCCGGAAACCACATGACGGATCGTGAAGTACAGCGGACTGAAAGTTATCTTCTAGCTATCCGAGGGAACCATGAGAACACACTGTTAGTTTGAAACATTTCTGTACCTAAATCGAATTGCTTATTGATTCTCTCTCATCACAACGGGAATGAATTCCGCATAGTTCATTCTCATTGTCTGAAAACTTACTTGATAATCCGAACAACGCAGACTACGCATAAGAATCAACATGAACATTATAGAGCCTGTCATATGCGGTACAAACTTAAGAAATATGTTGGAAGAAATATAACTGAAGAACAAACAAATATAGCCAAGCATCAGCTGATAGGTCTTCACCTTTTCTCTCACAGCAAACTGTGCATTCGATACAGCATCCTTTACAAGATCCGCGTTATGGGGAACACTTACTTCTTTGATAGTTAGACTACAATCGTCATCCCATGTTCGGTTTCCAATTTAATACCCTTCCCATTTCCACAGAGACAAGATATGCCTTGAATGTACAGCTTCAGATCGAAGTCGATGAGGTTCGAAGTTATGATCATACGCTCGCTTTAGCTCACTTCTTAGGTGAATGTGAAAAACGATAAGCACCACTTTTAGAACGATCGTGCACAGGGTAGACCCTGAAAAGAACCAAGATTGTCTTTTGCAGTCGACAAACAATTTTTGAGGACCACAGGTCATCTTCAACCTCTAGTATTATACGGTAGTCGCATCTTCAAGGTCGGTTTACGTGTTTGAAATTGTCGGACTGATGTGAGTGTGTCGTGCGTGCGCGGATCGAAATGGAGAGAGCTGTCATTTCTCTCGAGCCGTTCGAGAGTGATATCCATCGGTCCTGGTATCGAGACCTCCTTTATGTCATGATCATCGTATGTGTTTATCATAGCATCTTTAACGAGTGATGGTATAGTATCTTCTACGAGTGAGGTGGAGTTTGTTGACGATACATAGTACAGCTGAGCGGAAGGACCAAGAAATCAATATCGAGAGCATTTTGATACAAGTTCATCTGTCTGTGAACATGTTACGACAACTTTTTTGAGTTTCAAAAACAATTCTAGGTTTTTTCGCCTCTGGCAGGCGTACGATCTCCATGGGTTTAGAAGGCGATTTATCGCCGTTTTCGCGATCCAGATCAATTAAAAGATTCACATTGTTTCAGGCGATTTTAGACATAGGATCTATGGCTGAGTAGAACTAGTATGTCTTTCTAAATTGAAATTTTTTTATATAGGGGTACGGTACAACCCGACCACTGAATGATTTGTATTGCTGACGATTGCTGTAGCTGTTGTCGGAGAGGTCCTACTGTTTCTAAATGAATGAGCTTGATGACTGACTTTGTTATCTTTCCTCTCTAGAACTACTAGGTAATACATATGTTTGCTCGCTGCTGTCTCCACAGTCGATAGAGATGCCTTCTTTGTGAACCCTATGCGAGAAAGGGGGGAGACGAGGTTGACCTGGTGGTTGAATCGTTACTAGTGCGGGAACACCAGCAACGTCAACAAGCATGGTGTGCGTGAATAGTCCGCCGTCTGGCGGAGGTTTGCTTCGGCGCGGTTCCTGGTTAGGGCGCGGGAGTGCTGGCGGTTCACCATCTAAGATCCTGGAGAGGTTGCAGAAAGAACAACCCGCTGAGGAGAAGACAGCAGCTTTGCTCACATTGGCATTCGACTTACACCAGGTACCAGATGATCAAACTTCTGGCGGCTCATCGTCGTCACATGTGCTTAAAATGGTGCAGCCACGAGGCAGCTCGTTGGATCTAGGAAGTCATCTGCAAAGCGGTGGAGCAGGTATGTCGAGTATGTCCGGCGCATCTGGTTCGACAACAGGAGGGGCTTTTTCAGCCTTTCTAGGAAGTGCAGGTAGCTCATTTGATGGAGGTGTAGTTACCAACACCGGCGGTTCGAACAGGAAAGGGTCTAGTTCAGCTACAGGCATGTCATGGTCCATGCTGGACGAAATCAGCGACCGTCGGACGCCTTCTTTTTCCTCCTCTGGTGCTTTCGGTGCTCTCACTAAACTTCTGCAGTTTCTCTCGAGGTGTAAGAAAGACAATGCTCAGCGATTGGAGTTGCAACGAGCGAGAGGCGGCGATGTTTTCGTGGCTATAGCGGCTGACCGTTTTGTTTCGCTGTTGCATGAGGTGGCTTTTTTTCAGCGGATAGGAAACTTCGAGAAAAACTTCTTCTCAGCACTGCCAGACAAACTGTGTGCGCGATCGGACAGTACTATTGAAACTAGATTGTGATGCTTGTTGAGAGTTTGCAGGTCCGACATTTCAATGGGGATGATTCAGAGTAAGTATAATCGTCTTTCACCACCCTTCTAAGTATTCCATTTCGAAAAATCAGATCTCATAGCCGAGCCTGACGCTGTCATGGGCCTCAGATGGGACGTTGTCGAATGCATCCTCAACCTCGTATTTGCTGTCCCGATGAACCCTGAAGTGTCGCAAGTCCGCGAAGCCGCAGTCAGAGACTTTTTGCCATGTTTGTGCGCTAAAGTTCGCAGGTGTTGTGACATGCTACTAGCTGGGCACAAGTCTGGATCCTCCGGGAATAGAACTAGAGCCGATCATGGAGGTGCAGGGGGACATAAAGTTAGGCTGAGGAAGAACAATAGGGTGGAATGTTGTACGTAGCTTTCAGTAGTACTTGGCTGTAACTACCTCAGAAAATGAGCATCACGATGGAAAAACGTAATGATTTAATTAGGAGTGCGGCGCATTGATCGTCTCAATAATTGAAGACTCAATTATTTGAACCAAGGACGTCGTGATCATGGATGATTTGAGGATGCGTTGTTTTCTGCCTCTAACATCCGCGGTGACAAAGTTAGCAGAGCATTAGAGGACGCAAGCGATCGCGTGCTTCGGATGCTACGGGTAGTACGCCTTTTCCCGACCCTCGAGCTCGACGATGCTCCGAAAGAGCGTGTTCGCATTCTAGCAAGAGAGCTGTGGCCATCATTGCGAGACGTTTTAGGCCAAAAGATAGAAGAAGGAAGAGCACAGCTAGCGTGTCCTGGTGGGCTTAGCAAGAGAAGACTAGAGCGGAAAGAAAGTAGCGGCCCAGATGTTGATCTGAGCAATTATTCTGGAATCGCGATGGGAGACGCATCCTCCATGAACCCTAGTAGTGCGACTCCTTGTTTTGGGGGAGTAGCGTTTGGTGGAGGAGATCAGATGAACAACAATTCATCAGGTCAACTACAACAGTTGACGCCGACAAATAGTACTCCAGGATTTTCACCGTCAAGTAGTAGTTCAAGCGGCGGTGCGGGATCGTCGCTGTCTCAGAGGCTGAAGCGAGCAGGGACGCAAACGCAGAAGTTATTTCTTTTAGTGGAGCATCGATGCGGGTGTAGGTTGTGGGACGTGGTAACCGAAGTGTTGCAGCTCGGTTTGACTGCGTTGCCACCCTCCACGGAGCGAAGGGCTCTCGCGGTGGATTTTGTGAGTCTGTGTCAGGTACCCTTGAGACTCCACGTGGCTGAGTCGGATGCGCTGGAGCAAGAAGTTTACAGAGACTTTGCGCGTGGTGCTGGCTACGGAGGTACTAACAGAGGAGGTGCTCAACTACATGGTTCGAAACTTCTGTATGGCGGAGCCAACACTGATGTTGGGGTTGGACATGGAGATCCTACTAAGAGAGGCCGTCCGTTGAGGCGTAATCAAAAGGTCGTTCTCAGTCCCGAACGTTCCAACTTACGAGACAGCTATGTTGGTGCGTGCTATTGGCGTCACGGCAACGCATCGTTGATGCGGGCTCTCGGTTTTTTAGACTATGGTGGATTAACATATGGTGGTTTGGTCGCAGATAGCTGCTTAGCTGCGGAAGAAGACGAAGAGGGGAGTTTTGGTGGGAATGAAGGAGCTTCGTTTAATCATTTTGAGGGTACTACTTCTGGCAGTTTGTCGTCGTCATCCTCTTCGCAACCGAGGCCTGAGTGTCTATCGGATTTCGTTTCCGGTGACGCATTACGTGAATTCGTAGGAAGCTCCAGTCCCACGGATGAAACCGATGACCGTCTGTTCGATCTTTTAGGAATAGTGCGGGCTCCAGTGGTTAACAAGATGAAAAGTAGTAGTAGTTCGTCTAGTGTTGCTACTACTCTAGGCGCTGCAGCGTCATCTTACCCTCCTGCCACGCCAGCAGCAGCAGCTGCGCCAGAAACGCCAAGAAGAGGGGGAAACCGTGGCACAGTGTCGCAATCTGAAGACGGGATTCTAGGACACGGCGAAGCAGTGACACCAGCGAGGCAAGCAGGCAAAAGTAGTACGCCTTTTGCGGTGCGAGCTGTGACCAGTAATTGGACACCTATAAAAGGAGGCAATGTTTTTAAGGCTCACAATATTTTTTCCCTTTCGCAGAGTCTCTGTCTCAGTTTCCTGCTTCCATTCTGAGACAACTATGAACGTACTAGAAGATAGTGAACTATTATGTTGAGCGCTAAAAACAGTGCTGATGCGGGAGATGGTATTGGAGGGAGAGGAGGTGCTTCTCGCAGTTCCCAAGCATTTGCGTCTCGTATCATGGGTCGTTCATCTCTTACGTCTGCCTCGCTGTCACGACCAGGAGGCGGCGCCAGCTTACAAGCTCTGCGCAGTCAACTCGTAGCCGGACGCACACCGGCACGGCCACAGCAGAACAAAAACGCTCCATCGAGTAGGTTAGGTCGCGTCTATCAACATCTCCTACCCAGTTCAGAATTTGTGGAGCTGTTGCGTCAATGTTGTTTGATTCTAGCAGATGTTGCGCAGAGCGTCACAGATAGCCTCGATAGCGCAGATGCAGCTTTTAGTAATGCTAGGATACGCATTTGTCCTGCACCCACTGGAACAACAACTTCCGTAGAATCCCCACTAGATCCTTCAACATCCGCGTCGAATCTGGCCTCCATATCTGGAGTGTGTCGTCAACCAGTGCATCGACAAAGCTGTAATAGACGGTCTTCTATTGGCGGCGGTAGTGCTGTTGCTGTTGCAGGTGGGAATCTAGCAGCAATGGATGGAACAAGTAGTAGTACAACAACAATAGGTGGGTACTCGTCCTCAATCTCAACATCAAATGACGTAGACCCGGTTGCTGTGTTGAAGAGAGAATTGTTCGGAGGAGGTGACTCATCTGGTGGATGTACTACCCCTATTTTTGGCACACCGTCGCCTTGCCTGAACAAAAACTCCTTAGCACTACTAGGGTCGTTGCTGGACATATTACGTGCGGACGACGCTATTGCTAAATTTCATGCGGAGTGGAACCCACGGCTGTCGGGATCTGCATTACTGTCGGGACCAGCAGTGTCACAGCCGGTTGTGGCTGTCTTGGAAGCATTAGCGGCTGCAGCGAGCACGAGTGAGGATTGCGATGCATTGATGCGTACGTGTGGTGTTGTGCCTGGGGTCTTAGGAAAATGCATAAGATCAGGAGATTCTTCTGCGATCGCTGCGGTTTTGTCGCGAATAGCCGTGGCGCCTGCGGGTGCAGCTGGTTTTTTTGCAGATACGAGACGCTTAGACACTCACGGCTATTTGTTTTGCACAAATACGGAGGGGAACGGATCTTCACCTAATAGCAGTAGTAGCAAAATAGGAGCAGCAGGAGTCGCCGGGTCTTCGATGATCCACAGCAGTGTGCCTGGAGTCGATCAGTCAGATTACTTGTTGCAGATAATGACAGCAGGTCGTAACGAGCAGTTTGGTGGAGCAGTGAGTAGTACAGGAGGTGGTAATTATCCTGGAATAGGAAGTTGTAGTTCATTTTTTGGTGCGAACCAGCTGTATCCAACGGAAAACATGGATGAAACCGCAGCCATGCCGCCACCCCCACCTCGTGCCGCAATCTTGCGTAGTCTGTCAACGTCGTCTACCAGAAATCAACATGGTACTCGGAATTCTGTTGGTGCTGGTTCTTCACTGAGTCTTGGTGTATCTACCACTTCCTCTTTCGGAGGATCTCCCTTGGTATGCTGGGCAGACTGGTTACTCACTTTATCGAGTGATAGCTATTCTCCGACGATAGGGGTACTTCTTCAAGCAGTAGCGAATCCAGTACAACGCGATCCTTTTCGATTCGATACGTGGATTGCAGATAGCGGATTTGTAGCAAGACTCACGGGATGGATCAAGTACTACTCTGGAATCTCCTATGTTTTGTCTCGTCTTGCTCTTCTTTTTAGAAGGTACAAGAGGACTGGATCACCTCACAACTGCTTGACCACGTAGTAAGATGAGGGCACATGGCATGACATAAACCCAGTCGTGTTTGGTGGTGTTGAGAGACCCCTAATTATGAAGTTGAAGGAGAGACACTGCCTATGAAGTTGAAGTTGAGGATTCTCGACGATGTGTAGAGTCATGATGCTTGTAACTTATCGATCACGTCAGCCCCGTTTCTACACACTTCAGGTCTCAGCGATTAACCCTGCAACTGCAAGGCGACGTTGGCGATCGATGGCGCAACTTGTATTGGATGCTAGCCAGTGCCTCCGCTTGTCTCGAAGTTTCTACTGATCATCCTGCTTTGCTTACTGAGCTCCAGTGTCTCCTTGCTCGCCTCTCCCGACCTCAAGGTAAAAAGAAGACCCTTCGTCGCCAGCATGCGATATTAGTCTCTACTGGCGCGTCTAGCTGTTCTGAACATGACCCAAATAATCCGGGGACAGCTTCTAGGTGGTTGGCGAAAGCCCAAACACTAGGTCATATGCAAAGACGGGAGCATGAAATGTCATTGAACGACGACATGACTCGGAGTAGTAGACTTATGGGTAGTGCCAACCCACCTCTTACACCATCTTTTAGCCAATTCCCTCCTGGAACAAGCTAAAAGGTGTTCTAAAAGATGGGTTGTCCGTACCTCTAATAGACCCTTAGCAGGTCTAGCAGGTCGTGATCGTCGCGTGGATTTGACCAGTGGGCCAGGAAGTGAACTGTGGTCAAACGCCTCAGTGTCATCGACGAGTAGTGATGTGGGGTCGGAGGGGAGTACAACTGCGGGAGCAAATAGCCTGATGACCGTGGAGCAAGGAAATAGTGCCATGAATGGTGCGGGAGGTGCAGTATCTGACATCACAGGAGTGCCTCAATCTGCCGACCAAGGTACTGTCACATCTATGCTAGAGCAGCTCGTGCGAAAATACGCACCAGAGGAGGGTGCCGGGTATCGCCCGAAAATGGCTCGAGCGATTAGCTGTAGGCCGACGCCTTATATGTAAGAGGAGGATAGATCCCACCTTGATGTCATATGATCGCGATGCGAACATGAGAAACAGCGCATCGTAGAAAAATTAATTTAGCAGTTTTACGTAGCAATAGTTATTGTGAAAGTGAAATGGGAACAACTATCAAAGTTTAATCCCAGCATGCAATTCCAAACATACTAAGAACTTCATTATGTCCAGTACGTGAAATTATGTTATCAACAAGAGTTTGAGTTCATTGCCTACATTGTCTTTGTCTGTCTCGTCATCTCTGTCATTTTCAAGATTACTCAAAAAAACAGTCTAGAAGTAGAAAGATCGAGATCAGGATCCACTGTACTACCACGCGTTAGAAGCGCTCCTAAAGAAGTAGGAAAGAGGAGGAACAGCGCGCTTTGAGTGGTGATGAATTAGCTAACAAGCACTCTTAAGTATAGCATGCAGTGTATGTTGAACGAGCAGCAACAAGGAAGAATATAGAACTAAGACACCGAGAGTAGACCAAAAAATGTGATCTCGATTCTGTTGTTCATTGTCGACGCATGGTTTATGTATGTAAAAAATCATGCTTGTACAGAGTCATGTCTAGTTATAAAACTATTATGCCGCGTTTCGAGTCATCATCTCGATACCTTCTTGTTAAAGTTTTTTAAATACAGCAGTTTGCTGTCCCCCTCGAGGACCCCACCGCCTAAAATTAAAAGCTTCTAGCCTAGTTAGTGGGCTAGCTAGAAGTTTTCCTTTGCCTTGACTGAAATTCGAGTTCTTTCGAACAGAGTAATCAAATGATTTAGCTGAAGTGATTTGACAATCGACGAATCTTTGCTATGATAGCAAATCAATCCTCATAACAAGTTAGCTAGACCAAAAATTAAAAGCAAATATTTAAAGCATAACGAAGCTTCGTGTATTTCTCATTGTCCGATGATGATGTTGTCCGATGATATGTCCATAATGAGCGCAAGAACTTGCTGAGAAATCTAGTACAATGTACCTCTTCATGTCATGTTTTGATCTATCTTTTCCTGTATTGAAAGTATGCATCAGAAATTGAAGTCACTTGCTGAACATTCAATCTCTTACTCGTTATTTTGGAAATTTGAACTCAGGCAGGAGGATTATAAGCAAGAACATGTCTTTCTTTATAGCAGCACTAGGCTCACTCTAGTACATTCCTGTACCATATTCTGTAACAGAATTGTTCACCATACGACACTCACTGATTTCCTGTTCGTTGCCTCGTTTCCCTAAGCTTGAAACTAAGAAAATGCTAGTAAAAACCGTCCAACCACGATGAACTAAAAGTGAGAAATTGCTAGCTATGATTGCAATTTTCGTTGGTATTCAGCCTCGTCAAATACTTCGGTTTGCTGCCAATCGTCCGTGAAGAGTACGACTTCTCTGCGCCCGCCCCAGCTGGTGCGCTGGTCCTTTGGCCGAAGACTTTGAAACTGAAGAAAATCACTCGCCGTGTTCCTGCGCATACTAGCATCCGCGGACGACTTTTATTAGAAAACTTTCATCACCTCAATGAAAACGTTCACGATTTTTGGTTGCAAAATGGTTTTTAAAATTTGTTTTCTCAAATGCAAATTGCTTCTTCCATTTATGGGCGCAGTTTTGAGTTTTCCTTTCAAGGTGAATTTTGACCAGGTTTTCGTCTAGTTCTGTCACAACCAACTAAGCAGGATCAACAATATATCACTACGTTTTCTCCCGACGCTGACGGAATACCATTACCACGCTAGTATCCTCTTGCGCCCGCCGACACGATGCCTCCAAAATCCACGACTTCGCCTAAGACAAGCGGTTCTTCCGCAAAATCGAAGGCGAAATCGCCAGAAACTAAGGTTAAGGCTCACAACAATTCATCTTAAGAAGCATCTTTGAGCCCTGTCTTAAGGGGAGCGAGCCCTGTCGTAAGGGGAGACCACGTCAAAGATGCACTCAAAGATGAATATATGTGAGATCTAATAAAGACAACGAAAACGGATGGGACAAGCAGTTCCACATACCACGAGATGTTGTCTGGCTCAACACTGCGGGAAGGGGAGTGTCGCCGGTGAATGTGATAAAGGTACTGGTAAATCCGTTGCAGTTTTTATGTCGTGCTGTGCACTAGATTAGCTGCTGAGCCATAAGATTAGGATAGGTACTTTTTGATAATCGAATTCAACACATCATCATCATCATCATCATCATCATCATCATCATCATCGAAACTACTTACTTAGGCCGCGTCCGACGCCGTCGCACGGAAGCAGAAACCATGGGAGATGCAGGAGGATGATGAATTACCTCTGAGAGAACAATTCGCGCGGCTCCTGCCTAGTGCTGCTGCAGATGAAATCGCTATTGCTAGTGCTGCGTCGACACACTTGAGCGCCATAGCGTGGAATCTCAAGGATACATGGACAGATGATAACATGTTAAGGCTAGTTTTTCACTATCCCTTGTAGAGTAGGAATATGCTGAGTTGTGGAGTCTGCTGAGTGGAGGCTCATCCTTTGAGTTTTTAGAGGTGGGTATAGAAACTAAGGGGGACGTGGGGCATCTCACTCAACTGCGGATCATAGTGAAAACCTAGCGTTAAGCATGGACCACCAAGATGAAACAGAGACGGTTACTAGAGAAATCTTAGTCCTGGAGAACCAGTTCACTAGTCACGTTTATCCATGGCAAGAAGCGCTGGTTGATACGAATTTGGCAAGGTTTGTCGTTGTTCCACACACCACTGAGCTGAGCACATCAGTCGATCTGACCGACACGGTTTTGAATGTGTATCGACAGCGTCAAGATAAAGTCGCATTGGTCGCTTTGCCGCACTGTCTCTGGTTAAGGCTACCGCTGAAGCCTGTCCTCAACACCATCATCCTTGGATCTTCTTTCTCTACTTGTAAAAAGAGTCAGGGACGATGCTCTCTTCAGGGATACAAACGCGGTAGCTCTAATTTGGATAGATGGAGCGTTATTAGATCTCGAGAAGATCGCTGCGGAACTAGACCCCGCATGCCTTTTAGTGCTGGACCTAACGCAGTCTTTAGGCGTTTTGCCAGTGAGCGAGAAGTTAGTGCGACGTGCAGACGCGATTGTGGCGACTACGCATAAGTGGCTCTTGGGTTTGTACGGAATCAGTTGCATGTACGTCAATGGCAATTGTGCCGTTTCCCGCATTGTTCCGCGAGGTGCTTCTGGACAGGCCAACCGATTGAGACCGTTAGACATTCACGAGCGAAACCGCGTAGGCTGCGAAGGCGGTAAATGTCTGCCGTTTCTGCTGGAAACTGACGTAAGAAGAGAATGGGCATCCGGGACGTCACCTTTTCGGGATAAGGCTGGTGGAAGTTCATCTAGTACAGGTCGTGGCAGAATTTATTTTACGGCCAATAATTATCGTCAACCCATCTTCTACAAGAGCATCTTCTGGCCGTTTCTTCTCTAGTTGAAAACAGCTCAAATTAGATGCTCGGAAAGATGGGGGACCGGTTTTTCTAATGGCGGGAATTTGGCGTCATCTTCAACGAGTCCAAGAGGAGTTGGAAAGAGTCCTATGAGTCATGCAAAGCGAGCCCCTCAAATCGATGATGAAGACGAGGAGGAACTAGCAGCAATGTCACCTGCAAAATTTAGAGCGATGAGTATTCTTTATTCGATGAGTGCGAGTTATTTGATGTCGTTCACTAAGTGGTTCACTACTTCAAAATGAAAAACGTCCGGTGAAGATCGCTTCTTCACTTTTCTCACTACAATCTATCTGTCTTCTTCATTTTTCTCACTACAATCTGTCCTCTACAGGCGTGAAGCTCCAGCCTAAGATGACTGGTAAATCGCTTGCAGACGAGGCGCGTATGTCTCTGCTGGCAGTAGGGTCAGGTCCTAGCGCGACAGGATCATCACCAAGTCGAAAACGAGCTAAGAAAGAAGAGGGGGTTCCCCAAGCTTTGCCTCAATTGAAATTATGGCCCTCGTCATTTTTTCACAGATCACCTCTGTTCTTCGTTTCCATCCTCACTGGGATGGATTCTTTGAGGATGAACCAATCTCAACGATGTTTAGGAAAGAAGCTTTTTCTTGCATTTTGCGAGCTGCTCTAATCGTAGTAACTGCTGCACATTCCAGCTACGGGAGTTCTAGTGCTTATGCCGCGTTAACCGAGGACGAAGCGGACCACGACTTCAATGTACGAAAAATGAGAGTTTTGGCGCCTAAAGTCTACAGTGGGCCATTGTATGAGCCCGCGTTTCGCGGAGGCAGTGGCGTAAGGCTTGACATGGGCGGACGACCTGGCAACCCAGTGCTTTTGCCTGCACTCTTAGCTTCTTTGAAGTTGATAACTGAGGTTTGGCGCGTACCTGACATCAAGAAGCGCTGTGCGGCACTGATGGGTCAGTTAGTGGAGGAGTTGGAGGACCTAAATCATGAGCTAAAGAAGAAGTCTATAGAGCAGACAGGAGCGGGTGTGAGCACGCTTGCGACGCACTATCTCCAAATCGTCTACCCAAAGACTCATGCGCCACATTTGTTATGAACAACAGGATAAAAAACAGTTGGAGGTTGTTGATTCAAATGAACTTGAGTTTTAAGATTGTTGTAAGGGTGGACCTACCTAGAAATTCAGTCCATGACATGAGCATTTGTCTCTACTAGGCTTTTTCGTCTTCTAATGCATATCGGTTTGAAGTTTGCGGCGTTTGCTACGAAGACCGACCGGCAAGATTTTGGTGTCGCTTTATCAGCGGAGAAAGCCTACGAGCGTCTGTGCAATAGCCACATCTACACTTAAGGCAAAGGCTTGGTGACGTTTGCGCAAAGCATCTCACTTGTGCTCACAAGAAAAAGCACTGGGGCTACTCACCTAGACGGTCAGAAAAAAAAGCCTCCGGGGTACTTAGATATACAACTATCGACCACGGAGTACTACATCATCCTCTTCTAGATTCATTCTATATTTTCAACTATGACGGAGTACTACATCATCCTCTTCTAGATTCATTCTAATGAAAAAGTTGGCGTGCAGGCTGCATTCGCGTTTCGGTATATGCGTATAATACCCCTGCCGACGTAACCAAGCTTGTCAGGTGCCTCAAAGTCTATCTTTTCGATGCATTGATGCTCAGGTAGGAGATTATAGCCGTTTATGACAAGAAAACACTTCCTTTATATTGGGTGTTGTACATGATACGGAGGACGAACACGCGCTTCGATTCTCCTGCACTAGTAGTGCGAAAGTATTCACCTATCAATCTCTATATTATCTATAAGCATCAAATCGAAACCTGCAGAGAAACTTCTGGCTGGTGTTCAGTGGAGCTTCTGGCTGCTGTTCAGTGGATGGATATCGACGTTCTCATACATATTTGGATGGATAGCGACGTTGTCATATTCGGAACTAGATTTGATAGTTGAGACGGGTCCCGTTGGAGACTGTCGGTTTGTGTTTATGATCGGTTTTTACTTGGTCGGACCATTCACTGCGCAGGGCTGAGTACTCATGAAGATGTAACGGACGACATCGGTTTCTATTTTTCGAAGATACCCCACCTCATCATGACGACATCGGTTTCTATTCTTCGACACTGAGATACCTAAAGGTTTGTCGAGCGCTGCCAGTATCATAGAAATACTGTCAGACCACGTCTCTACGGTCATCATGAACAATGGCAACAGGGGCAACAGCATGCATGCCCCACCTCGTCATGCTGCAGAAGAATAGAACATCACACTACTGAAACAAGTGCACGCACTTACAGCATTTCAGCAACTGAAATTTCTAAGCCCTTTCTTATATCCATTGTAATTTTCGAAGCACTGCTCATTGGATTTCTAGAATACAGTGAATTTCTACAGCGAAACACTTTTACTACTCCAAATGAGTTCTGGAATAGATACAAAAATATTTCCTAAACGACTGAACGACTGAACAACTGCCACAAAGCCGAATATACAAGATGGGTGTCGTTTTTGAAAGTCTACACGGATTGACAGACTTCTTTCGAATCCCGAATGGAGCTACTGCTAAAAATGCAGGATATGGTGCCTGCTATGGAGGATGGCTGAAGTTAAGGAACCCATGATGAGCCTAAGTTGGTACCGTTTGAGTTTGAGTTCAGTGGCTTTTTCTTTAACTCGAGTTGGTTCTTGATGAAACAAACTTGAGGAGAGTTGTACTAGTCAGCACGAGTGGTCTCGATTATAAGTTTTCATCTTGTTTAATAGAAAGAAAACTAGAGTTCTTTGCAAGCGGCTTGTAGTTATTGGGCTTATTGTTGGTTCTTCTAATGAAGTCTGAATCGACGATGATGAAGTCCCAATCGACGATGATGAAGTCTCGATCGACGATGATGAAGTCCCGATCGACGAGCGCTCCTTCTTTAAGGCTAGCAGCACTGGAGCTTTCCCCGTATACATCACGGTCAGTGTGATCCTTGGAGGTTCTTCTTTTTTTATAGTTGAAAAAGAAGCCCCCTTCTTGAAGGAAGGGTAATAAGTAGTATTTAATACAACTCTCAAAGTTGTAGACGAGGAAGACGCGACCTTCACGTTTGTAGCTCTAACTTCTATTCCTATGTCGACGAACGGGGTTCGAAGAAGCACTGCTTTTATGGGCGATGCGAGTCGTGAAGATCGCGATCGGTCTCCTCACGTAGAAGCATTAAGGTTGGGTTAAAGGTGTTCCTGTTGCCGTTCGTTTTGCCTGTCTGAAGGGGGAAAGGCATAACGAACGGGGTAAACGAACACCAAAAGCCTATCCCTAATCGAAGACTCTTCGCAGGCGGACGTCGAGCCTGCTGCTGTGTCACCAGGGAACGAAGACCTTCCTGCTGAAGAGTCCTCGCCGAAAGAACTTCCTGCTGTGCCGCCACCGGTTCCGTCGTCGGTGCCTGAGCCACCGCCGGGCGAGCTATCGCCGAGGCTCCATGTAGTTGATGAAGAATCAAGTGCGCCACAGCCAGAGCATACTGATGTGGGCGAGCCACACGTCCCTGAAGCTACTGGTGAGCGGGTTAATACACAGGATGAACCACAAAAAGAAGTAGACGATGAAAGAGACGAAGCAGGTTCCTCATCTCACTCAGGAGATGAAACACATGCGAGTTCTGCGCACGTCGACGAAGAAGCAGACGGTACACCGCCCGAACACGAGGCAAAAAGAACAGGGGCTCCTGCGGAAGAAGAGGTTAAGCTTGACGAGGCCTCTGCGACAGAAGAGGTTCTTGGGAGTTCTGCAGCCACCAGCCCTACGGCCCCCGACCCCGACGACGCTAGTGACGACGTCTCCTCCTCTGCTGCACCTCCACCGGCACCAGCGGATTTGTTACGGCTACCGAGAGTTGATGGATTCTTCAAAGGAAGCAAGGAGTAGGAGATGATTGATTGAGAAATTATTGATTCTCCAAAGAGATTGACCTAGAATTCATAGTAATAGTTATTCTTCAAATAGAAATAGCTCACGGTTCCTTCAAAGGATCTTGACTCAGGAAACCAACATCCTAGATATACGTAGCTACCAACTCTTATTCTAGCTTTTTTAGATTCTGCACACCTACCTCTTCTTCTAACTTTTTTGGACTCTGCTTGCATCTATAGTACTTACCAGATAGATTCTAGATCTGCCACCTCTTCTAATCCTAGACTCCGCATCTCTGGATGACGAAGGGGAGACTACACTCAGCGACGATGTGAGGAATCCGACACCACTAGGGCTCATCCAAGATGAGCGGGCTATTGATTATGAAAAACAACCGCTTACTTTTCCCTCACCATTATAGGTTAGTCCCTTTACCTGAAGATTTACGGGATCAGACATGTTTTCTGTATCTATCATAGTATCTTCTTGACTCTTACTGTACGTACGTATCATCTAAGTACCATTATTGCACAAAATAGAAGATAAAAGTGAACCAGCCCCTAGTGTGTGACATCGCGCTTTTATTTGCTGCAATCAATCGACAACGCCATTTTCTCCCTTTTTTTGTCTAACTCCGACTCTTGGTGCAAAGAGCAAATTTCGGGTTTCAAGAGCTCAATCAGGTGATCAACCACAAGCTGAACAATCCGGACGTTCAGCTAACGGCAGAGGATCTGCCTGAGGTTTTTGCTAGTCTCACTACGACCTTGACGAAGGTCCAGAGGCTTCTAGAGGAGCTACAACAGCGCATCGGAATTTTGGGAGACAATGCAAATACACTGCTGCAAAATGGTACTACTCTTGTTTAGAATTGTTGATTTTGGTGTTGTTGTTGTTGTTGTTACTCTTTGATATCTTCATGGTTCTCACGACAACTTTAAAGACTAAGATTGTTCTGTTCGATTTCTAATAACATCAGGTACTGGCGTATCGAAATCAGCAATAACACCAGAATTCCTGTATTCTTTCCTCGGATATCTTTCGCAGTCCCACGCTGAAGCGCCTTTGAACGAGAAAGAACGACGTAGTAGAAATAAAACTGCACTTCTGAGCTATACTAATGAATTCTTGTAAGACGACTATGAGTACTAGTACTGCGGAAAAAGAATAACAATTCTTAAAGAATACAACATTGTCTCGAAAATACGAAACTGTAGCGGACGTGCAAGAGCATGACCTGTTTTCT
This sequence comes from Amoebophrya sp. A25, assembly GCA_905178165.1. NCBI lineage: Eukaryota > Dinophyceae > Syndiniales > Amoebophryaceae > Amoebophrya > Amoebophrya sp. A25. The sequence continues at coordinate 781,323 of CAJINU010000037.1, forward strand.
TAAAGTGAACTTTTATTTCCATACAGCACAAGAAGTTGTAAGTCAGACTGTTGCAGAACAATACTAGTACTGGGTGCTGGAGGGGGTACATCTGGTGGTTGTGGAGTAGAACAGAGCTCAAGGGACGATGTGGTGAACTCGGAAGTCAGAATATCTGCTATGTACCATGTGGAGCGGGAAAGAGCGAAAGGAGAGAGAACGACCGTGATAGAGAGGAAGGAGAGCAATGTGAAAGCTGAGTGTGAGCATTGCGGATCTAAAAGTAGTCCTAACCAAGAAGCTAAAAGAAGCCGAAGATTGAGAAAAAGTGGAGTAGTCACACTGCGTGTTGCTAGAAAAGGTATGCATCCAGTCTTGCATGCATTCAAGGTTGACTTGTTCGTGGGCAAGAGGTAGAAACATTAGACTTTTTTCATGCTTTATTTGATTGTACAATACTTTGGTTGGTTAGGACTAAGCACGAAAAAATAACATGCAGCCGATGAGCATCTGTAAACGACCTGAGCCATTGCTGTTGCGGCTGGAACTCTACTAAAGGGTCGTGCCCGAAAACATGCAGGCCCTAGAGGCTGTGCGTCGGAGTCGATGCGAGTACCTCTAAGGGACCGAGCCCCTGCTCTACTTGGAGTGTAACTCTACTTGTTAGAGTTGTGGCACTTTGAAGATGCAGCGCAGTTTGGGGAGGCTTTACATCCTCGTCACTGCTGCGGAGGTGGCGCTAGGTGGAGGACAGCTCGCCGCGGCCGACACTGTATTGAGGGGAGCTTCCGGTATCAACGGTAGAAACTCTGTCCTTGACAGAAGGAAGCAGATAGAGACAGACACGCGTAAGAATCGAGTTGCTGGCGTTTTAAAGAGGCAAATCGAGGAAGCCGCAGCGGAAGAAGGAGATAGGCGCAATACATCCTCAACAACTACTTTATCTGAAGATGAAGCACTGAACCTGAAACTACCAGAACCACCAAAGACAACTACTACACAAGCAAAGTTTCAACATCATCTGCGTGGAGAAAACGTAACACAGGAGGAACTAGATGAAAGAGAAGCGTTGAAGAAAACTGCAGCTTACTTTTTCGAAATTCACGCTGATGAATTGGGAGAACGACGTCAAGATCAAGGGGGAGAAGTTCTACCAGACGAGGACGACGATAGCGACATAGAAGAGTCTCAAGATCGGTCCAGCCCTAATGTCGACGAATCCCCATTCACGAGGCCTTTTGCTTTCGACCACCATGGCAGCCACAATGGGACCCAGCTGCATCATGGAACTCAAGAACTGCTTCATCTGGAACAGTCCTCGACGCGGGATAAGCACCTTGTGCAAGCTGAAATTGCCAAGGCAAAGATGTCCTCTTCCAGTGAGTTGTTTCAACGATTTGAAGCGGAAGCAGCTGCGAGGCGTGCGGTTCTTAGTGCTGATGAACATGGGCATGGCGTAGATGATGATGGGCATGGCGTAGATTCTCATGCTGCTGACCGACGCCGACTTGGTAATGGCGCGAGGTCGCAGCTCTTAGGTCTGCAATTACATCCCAGGAAAGGCGTTCATTTAGTTGGTGGACAGTTTTTCTCGGATTCGACGTTTTACATGATCGAAGCTGAGTATGAAACGAGCTACGTGGAAATGGATTTTGGGGAGCCGCCGTCTTCGACGGTCTACCTCGACGGCTGGTTGCGGCCACTGCGTGATGGCTACATGATAGTAGACTTGCCCGAACCAGGAGTTCCGAGGAAATTATGTTGCACACTCGTATAGGAATAATGAGGAGTTGTTTCAATGATCATTTCAGGTTTTTGTTTTTTCTAGTTAGATATGCTCCACCAATATCATTAGATCATTTAAAGAAATAAGACCCTCATTGTACCAACATTCGCTTTTTTTTTCTACTAGCTGTAGGTACTAGCTTCTCTAAGAGCAATCAACGTCTACGCGTGCGCTGCTGCGGGTGTTAGCACAGCTGGCGGAATCCCAACCTTCGAGACCATGTTTCAGAACAAGCAACCTGAGTTGTCTCCAGATGAGAAGCGACAGTGTACGCAATACGTGTTTCAAACGATGCGACTGCCGCCACAGGGTGGGACTGTGCTGGAATTTTTTTTATGGTCTTCGCTTCTCTTTTTAATGGTCTTCGGGACGTAGAAGGATGAGCCTCGTAAGCTTAACATTTGTTGTTTTTACCACCTTTTCCACCACCCACGTCTCCGGACCAACCTCTCTCTAATCCGAAGCGTGAACCTTCGCCACGATTTCGCTATGCTGACTCCACCCTTTGAGCCTGCAACGAAGAAGTACGACGCCTACATCCTTACCGGTGAGGAGTTTGTGTTGTCTGCTGCTGCAGCGGACCCAGCTTCAGTCGTAGGCCTGGAATTCCCATGGCACATGCAGGAAAGAAGCAAGTACGTCTCTGAGTGTGCTCCAAGCGGCGAATCCGTCCGACGGTGGGTGTTTCCGAAATATACAGAAGCAACGGGACCGAGTGGCGATTTGTATCTTAAGAAGGCCTTCGATTGGATTCAGGGTGGACACAATGGTTCGCGGGGGATCCATTGTGGCGCATCAGGGTGATCATGTTTGCATCGTAAAACTAAAAAACGAACCGCTTCCTCTAAAGTTCGCATTTGCCTCTTCGCCGGACCAGCTGGCAAAGCCATCACGTACGATCTGTACCTGCACGTCGAGGAGCGGTTGGATCTAAAGCTGAAATCGCTTACCGTCAGCGGTGCTAGTGTTCGTCTAGAGCCTGACTTTGACCCTAAAGTGCGCAGCTACGTAGCCTACATTCCGACGCACGGCAAAGGCATTACCGTGGCTGCGCGAGCCTCTGCTAGTCATGCACGAGTCAGGCTGAGGGACCAATACGGTTTCGACACAGTATCGAAGAAGAGCCTATTGAAACACACAGTGAACCTGCCGAAAAACAGCAAGAAACGACCGCCAGTGTGGGAAGAATTAGTGGAAGTCTCAGTGCTGGCACAGAAAGATATGATGCGACGTTGAAGAGAAGCTCTAAGTCCAATGTAGGTCACACCACTTGGACAGAGACAGAGTGTAGCTATACTAAGCTGTTAGTTGCGATTGTTCACTTGTTTCCTAACTCCATCTGCTTCCTGATCATTTCCTTTTTTTTTCATTTCCCGCGGAATCGCTGCGAAGCAATTTGAGCGTGAGTATTCTTACCAAATCAACGTCAGGCGAGAGGTGAGCAAGTACGCACAGCTGACTGCGCTGAACACCGGGAACACACCTTGCGTGATGACACCTGAGTTTAGTCCGAATATCACAGATTACTCCTGTAGTTAAGGGTCGATACAATTCATTTTCAGCGGTCATTTTCTTTGGTTTTCTTAGGATTCTGAAGAAATGAAGGCAAGAAATGAATTGCTTTGCACTCTAATGTAGTTGGTGGTGGGAGTTCTCCCAATATGCGGAATTGGAAGCGGATATCGACGCAGACGGAGGCTGTTCGAAATGTAGTATCAATTATGGCACGACTTCTAGACTCAGAAGGATGACTATTTCAGTTTCTAAGAACAATCTAGAAGTCGTGCCATGATTGACACACAGAATTCCTGAATTACAGAAACGTCGAAACAATGCAGCGTCCTATTTCAGTTTCCGAAATAGCCGACCTCTTCGATAAAGACCCCGCCAGTTCTGTCAGACTAAGAAGACTAGCTCCCTCCACGCTGACGATTTATTCTTCTTCATCTTGTTTTAACGAATGTCTAATCCCCTATCCCGCCAGTTCTGTGAGACTAACACTCGCTCCCCCGCTGACGATTTATTCTTCTTGTTTTAACGAATGTCTAATCCCCTATCCCCGCACCGGATTCGAATTGGTACGGTGCCACACAGATCAATTGGCCCGCACGCAAGGTTCACAAGGTGCAGTGGGGAAGACGTACGACTTGGACCAAGTTTTTCCTCTATGGTGAGTATCACACGGTTCCTATTCTGGTCATTTCCGAAGACCGCGTAACCGCCAAAGAATACCGCATTACCTTCACGCGTCGTTGTCCCTGGTGGATGAAAACTTCCCTCACTCGTGGGGTGTCGAAGTCCGCGTCCACCATTGCCCTGCTCATGTCCGTCGCATCTGCGGGAAACCTAATGGCTTTGGCGAAGCAGATTCAGTTCATGGATCTGGCCGCTGATATCCAAGGGTGTCCGAAAGTTTTCGTGGATTTTGTCAAGGGAATTTCGAATTTCAACTTTGATATCTCCCAATACACGCCAACGTGGGTGACCGACTACGGTCCAGCTGCAGTGGAGAAATACAAGGAGAAGATGCTTGGACAGATTAAGTTATGGTGGCAGGCATGTAACTAGAACTCTGTAATATAAATTTATGCGGTAGATCTGGAACTCGATTCACATCAAAGTACGTAATCACTTTCAAGCGTTAAAAGTCGGAATTACAGCATCTAAAACTTGAACCTTGTTGAATCGGTGTGGTCCTTTTCTAATCTCTGTCACAACCGAGTATTGCGTTCGCTTGCACCATAGCTCCAAGAAGGCGGCGAGAGCATATTTGCGCGAAGCAGCTCCTGATGTCTTTGACGGTGCTGAGGAGGAAGGCGAGGAAGGAGAAGGAGAAGGCGAGGAAGCTGGTGATCAAGAGGGACAGGAAGAAGAAAGGCGAAGAATGGATGCAGTAGTGACAGATTCTCGCATCTCAGGAATGTCTTCTGCAGTTCCATCGGGTGCAGGGTTTGGCGAGAGTGGTGAACTGGTCGAACCAGAGACGGTTGTAACGGATGGAGAAATGACACAAAAGTCCTCTTTGACGATGGCGTCAGATAGCAGTACATCCATGGAGTCCACTTCTTCAATTCCTAGTACATCCACACCTACTTCTGCTCGCCCACAATACCGCGTTCGCACCCTCAAGTGTCCGTCCGGTATCATTAAGTGGTTGTGGGATTTCGTGAATCCACCGCCAACAGGCGTACAGGAATATCTAGATCGAGGAGAACTACTAGTGTTGGACGACGGTCGCGAAGACAACGAAGATTACGACTTCACGCCTGCAATCGAAGGCATGCGACGTGTAGTGGAGAGGGAGGAGAGAAAGAAGAAACTACGTCTACGTAGTGGTACAGGAAAGAGCGAAGTAGTGGAGCAAGATCTCAATGGCCATACTCTATTTGAAGAGCAGAATTCTCTTGGACAAGATCATCGATTTGATGAAAAAGGAAATCTGGTCCTGTCTTCCAGCAACCCTTATGGTGCTGATGGGGAGGAGAGCTATTTTGGCCCAGCGGGGATCGTCCCTGAGATTTTCAGCGATGCCTACAGTTACGTAAATCGATTGTTCGGATTTGGCGGAAGTAGCATATTCAGTAGTGGACCGGTAATATCCTCAATTTTAGGGGTGACTACCTTTAGAACAAATAGTCCCGCGGGTAGCAGTAGTACGAGTGAAGATCGTAGGCATGGGAGACATCATCAAAAGGGTAAAGAACTACACGAGGAGGATCTAGGACCTCTTGCCTCTGATGGCGTGACGCGATTGACGCATTCGATAAGGAAACAATCCTATGCAGAGCATTTAGTGGAGCAGAAAAGGAGAGCGGAACAGAAACAGGCTGCAAAGCGAGTAGGAAAAAAATTCTTTCCGAATCTGCGACCGAACTTGGAGGGTGATACTAGTAGTGCTGTAGCATTGGTCGAACAGCAGTTTGAGCCTGCCATAGTTAAGGGTTTCGACATTGCATTCATCAGTACCATCCTTCGTTCGTTTTCCAGTAGGAAACGGGTCAAGGATGTTCTGAAGAATGTAATTCCGTAACCTCTAACATAGACGAAACAACTAGTAGCAGTCCCACTCTCCCACTTTCTTCTAGGAGACGTCGCTTAGACTTAGCTGAGATGTTTGGGCAGGGCGTTGAGTATGACAAAACGGGTCTGCCGAAGATTGATTGCAGTGGTGCTGCTTCAGAGCTACGAGAACAGGCCTTGGACTACCTAAAACGCTTTGCCGCTTTCCAGGATATGCTAGCAGCGATTGCTTCCAACACCATAGTGATCATCATCATGTCCATCCTCGGCTTCATCGCATATTGGGTGTACTTCTTCATGGTTTTTACGAAAAAGCAAGTCCGCTTTCGCATTCTAGAAGCGGGACCACTGTGGATTTTTATCCTCGATTACGGTCTGATCAACTTCAGTAAGGACACCAGCGATTTGCTGTTCTCCGATGGCAAAGTCGAGGTTTTGGGGCTGCATCCGAATGTATACTTGGTGAAATTCTGCTGTCTCATTGGTTTAATTGGCTATCCGTTTGCGTTTCTATTTTTCGTCATGTACATGATGATCTACCTGCAGCGACCAGAAAATCCGCAGATGGTGTGGAACAAGAAAATGCAAAAGTACGTCGACGTTGAGTGTCGCGAGATGAAAGTGGATGTACCTTCACCCCTTCCCGGCTTCATTCCGATTGCATCGATCGCTTTGAGGGGGCATGCGAGGGGAGCTATTCCTGTGCTTATGGACGACGGTTATTTACTTAAATATACGATATTTAATGCATCCGCCCTGAGCTGCTGCTGATAGTTAATGCATCTTTCTTACAAATTTACTCCATAGAAATACTGACTTTGAAAAGTCCTAGGTAAATCTCATTAATGCGTCCGCCCTGAGCTGCAGTTGCATCCTTGACGTTGACCCTTTTTCTTTCTATTTGTCATTCAAAGTCTAAGTCAAAAGGATGCAATTGAATTCAACGCAGAAGGCGAGATGCAAGAATCAATATAGTAATAATAAAGAACAGGAGCAGGAGGACGATCCCTATAACGACCTAAAGAACGAAGGTCTCTAAGTGACGCGATGACGAAGGCAAAATGATGTACTTCGGCAAGATGGAAACTCTCTCGGAAGAACATAGGTTGGAATTGGGCGACACAGCAGGCGGAAAGAAGGGAATGAGTGAGCTAGACTATCGATATTCAGAAAAAGTGCATAGAATCTTCTGCGACGTGATGAAGAAAGACGAAGCGGCGTTTCGCGCCTACAGGGACCACGAAGCAAGAAAGGACGAGATGAAGAGGGAGAAGGAAGAGGCGAGGAATAAAATCAAAAGAGAATATCGAGCCAACTTATGAAAGGGTTCCATGTAGTTGCTTGTAAGGGTTCCGTATCCGTTATGAAAGTAGTTGCTTGTAAGGGTTCCGTATCCGTTTAAGGGTTCGCGTTTTAGCTGGAACCTGCAGGTTCCACTTTGGTATCGATGTGCATCCATACGTTAGATGATGGTAACTTATTTTGGACGCCTAATATTTCAGCTAGTATTTTGCAATTTCAAGAACCCATGACAGACACAAGAAATAATCTCTCCTTTGTCTAAACCCCGTGAAAAAAATCGAAGAGACGATGCTTGCGGAGATGAAAGCGCCAGGAGCAGCGAGGGGGCCTAGGTGGCTTGTAGAGGTCTTCATGGAGGAGCCTGATAACTGGAATTACATGAAGAACATGAAGCCGTCGGATAAGAAAAAAGCCTTATGGCAGCTTTACCTTTACTGTAGATGAAAAAAGCCTTATGGCAGCTTTACCTTTATGTGGGCAGCTATACCTTTCCTGTGCTATGTAGATGTGTGGCATGATCCTTAGATAGAAGTTAGTAGTATCCCACGACCTGGGTCTCTAATTTTTATCGAGTCGATGGAAGTTTGCCAATCTTTAGACGACTTGCGTGACGACTGGATTTCTAGGAAGCACAGAGCAGACGACGAGCGACTCGAAGACGAAGAAAAGTTTGCCTTGTTGCAATGGTTTGATGCTTCTATGCGCAAACAAAAGCGATTAGACAAGTACAACATTCTGAAGTTCATAGCAGAAGCGGGTCATTTGAAACCCCATGCTCCAGATGACGATGATTTCAGGAGAGGCTTGCACTACATCGAAAACGACTTGCAGCAACGACTGATCTATCCAGGAGATCAGCCAGGAAATAGATGGATTCCGGGGGGACAGGAAGCAGGTGTTTAGGATCTTTTGCTTTTTGTTTTTTGGGCATTGATTGACTCATTCTGATGGATCCATCCTGAGGTCAAGCATCTTTTACTTTTTGTTTATTGGGCATTGATTGACTCATTCTGATGGATCCATCCTGAGGTCAAGCATCTTTTACTTTTTGTTTATTGGGCATTGATTGACTCATTCTGATGGATCCATCCTGAGGTCAAATTCCTGGTTTGCGGACCTGATCAACCATCATGTAGAGGTGAGCAGTGTAAAGTCATGATTTGCTCGTAGGTAAATCTTCTCTTTCTCCTCCCACCTCACCGCAGCCGAGTTGATATGGTTGAACGAACCGGGAGAAGGGTGGGATGAATGGGAGAAAAAGATCAAGGAAGAAGCGAAGAGTAAACCTGCAGGGAAATGCATGAGGTTATGACGTGAGGCCTAGTAGAAATAGTATTTCAATTTCTCTATGTGCAGTTGCATCAGAGGCGATATACTGCCTTCATCGTCTACAACATGTTCTCAATACCACCTTATCTTGTTACCATTCCTTTTTCTCAGCATCTGTCCCCTTTCATTCTCCTACGCAACCAAATGGCAGTACATTTGTTTCGACTACGCGGACAAACCCTGGTTTGCGGATGAGGCTTCCGACGAGGGCATTGCTTCGCAGGTTATTCCAGGTTATGCCCAAGTCGCCAACTTTTGGCGAAAACGGTATGCTGGTCGAGTGCCTAGGGAAATTCCAGAGGTTTAAGGCTACTCAGTTGTTACTATCATGAATGTGTGAGGTAACCTCTTTGAGAAGTGGCTTGGAGTGACTACTTTCAAAACTTGGATTTATTTTTAGGGAAAAGCAAAGCAAGGAAAGAAGGCACCTCACTCAACCACGGGAGATAGTGATTGGCTACCTGTAAGAGATAGAGAAAAAGGAGATCAAGAAATGGCTTTGGGTCGAACTACAGCCGTTCTATGAACGCAAGATGAAGCTGAGCTATTTCGCGGATCAGCATCCGGACTATTTAAGACCGAGGTCGCTGGCAGATTTGGTGTATCTGGATTTTCAATCGTCCTTGCTCGATATTAGGAACCCGCGCAGGTGGTTTCAGCAAGAAGAAGCGGCTCGAAGGAAAGAACTGGCTAGGATGGAACAGGCGAAGATTGATAGGAAAGTTCGAACTGAGCTAGCAGAAGTGGAGAAGGAAATGGCGAAGATGGAGGGCAAAGATGAAGTGGCACAGGCACACCTATGGCTTACGATAATTCATCTCCACAGAGGAGCTGCATTGCTACTTTTCTTCTTGAAATCTGAAACTATGATCATAACGTCAGAATAGGAATCACTTTGAGCTCTAACACATCTGCGAAGAAAGAAGGCGCAATTGCAGAAACAGGTGAAAGACTTCGCGTTTTCGCAGATGGGGAAAGAGAAGGGTGCTGATATTGAAGATGAGCTGACACCGGAGGAGAAAGATTTATTGTTATGAAGAGATGCGTCTCCGGTTCTAATCAGGAGCTACTGTTCCTCTTCAAAAAATTGTTATCATTTGTGTAGGAGACATGCAGAAAAGATTTATCGGAAGGCAAAAAATTGTTGAGAGAGCGCAATCCACTACTGCAATCAGTGTTTCAAACTGACCTCTCGTTCTATGTCCTCATGGTCTTCACACCCATGATACACTACCACTTCTCTAACCGGCGACTACGCCCTGATGAAGTTGGAAGATACCTATCCAGAAGGCGAGGAACCATGGTGGGAAGGCTGCGATATGCCTCAGAAGGGAGAAACCAAAGTAATGTTTGACGAACACGCCTTTTGGCAGGAGATCAGACGCGATCGTGTCAAAGAAATGCCCCATCTGCCACAGCGGGGTTACTTCACAAGTCCGGTTTTCACCGAGTATCCGGATGTCTTCGTGGTTATGATGAGACTCCTTCAAGAAAACAGATTTTTGCTGCGGTAGCGCTTTGCTTTTTTAGCTGTTTGGGATGTAGAACGCTATGGTTATCGTCACAGTCAATATAACTACGAAGTAGAGCTGCACGTGTACTGCATCAGAATCAATGTCTTCATCTTCTAACCCGAGTTACAAGCGCTACAACATCGAGAAGCCGGATGGCGCGCGAACCAACGTCGAGGTGCAGGTGCAATTACAACACGTCTATCCGATTATGAAGTACGTGCCTCGTTTTAAGGTGAACATCCCAGAAGATAAGTTGGAATTTCCGACAAGGGAGAGTTGGAGTATCGTGGTTGGCAGCATCTCTGAAGGCCAAGAGTTCGATTACGTTGTGGACCGTTTCTCGACTCTGGTCTCAATTGCTGTCCTGGCTGCGAAAGTGTCGGGTTTCTATGCAGCAACGGTCTTTTTCACCATGAAGTTGTTGGTGTTGTTCAATCAAGCTAGGTCGGATTACAAAACAGTACCACCTCGAAGGGAGTTGCAAGACGACCCGGCTACAGGGGACAAGGTGGAAGTAGAGTTTGCACGGAAGCTCTACGATCCGGTAGTGATATCGAAATACGTCAATTTATGATGAGATGCGCGTCAGATTCCTTTCTTTTTGGGAAGTTTGTAGAGATCTTCGTTTTTTCCCGATTATTCTACTTACCGTGGCATCTATTTTGAGGCTCAGGACGAACCATGTAGTTCTGGGGATACCACGCACAGAGAGCATTGCAAATGCACAATTTCAAGTACTATTCATCACTACTTCTTCTAATACCCGGCGACGTGTTCATTTGGTTCATGCAGAGTTTCACGCTTGGACTGCTCTGCTTCGGCTTGACGCAGTTGATTCCGCCACCACTGACTGCGCTTTTTTGCATTATCGTCTGTTCCAGTACGATGATCACGATGAATGCGCGAACCTTCAAAGACGAGTTCCGCAAAGCTGTGGCAGAAGCAGAGGACAAATTGAACGAACTGAAAGGGAAAATCGAAGGTTACCGTTACTGGGTTCGTGAAACCTTAGCCTCTCTAGTAATACCTTTCTCCGGAGGCCAGTACATGTTTCCGAAATTGAGGAGTTCTTTGACGCAGAATGCAGTCCTTTCAGCGATGCAAATCGATATTGTGGTGCAAGAGATGGGCGTCAAATTCATTGGAGAACCCGAGATCGATCCGAAATTACCACCAGAAGAACAGAGAATGGCGGGATTGAAAAGTATGGCAGAGAGTCTGATTCAGAACGGGTATTTTGGTAGATCTGATTCAGAACGGGTATTTATTAGTAGATCTGATTCACAACATTGCGGTAGATCATCATAGCGGGTTCTTGTTGTATGTCTGGACGTACTCCGAAAATCCAACATCAGGCTTGTGTTCACTATTATATGTTCCACTGCCTTTTTCATTTCCCAAAACCTCCGGTTCTACACTTCGCCGCAAAGACACAAAGCCAAAGTCACATCTGTCCGTGCCACAGACCGGTACGAAGACGACGTGAAAAGCGGCATGACAGTCGGATTTTCCATCGACCAGTTGACCTTGCGAAGGAAAGTGCCAACGATTTGTGCCACTATTCAGGTGATCAACCACTACGGCACCGACTACTGCGATCCGCGCTACGACTCGTATTTGACGCTGTTTAAGCCCATCAATTGGGAAGAGGAGGACGACGATGACCCAGTCAAGATGGAAGAACTGTTGGCAGTGTGGCATAAACAGGTGTATGGATTTTTCGTCACGGAGCTGGGAGGATTGGTATATTGATCGATTTTTGGCCGGTACGAATTTATTCAGTTCGGTTCTTTGATCGATTTTTGGACGGTATAAATTTAGAAGCTGTTCTAAGGAATGCAAGGTCATAGCTCGTGATAGTATGCATGATCTGTATCCATCAAATCGAATATCCTTCATGTGGTCTCTCTCGACAATCCTCTTCCAGCTAACCGAGCGAACTGGTACCTATGAGATCGTGCAGCAGATCGATCAGATGCTTGCCAAGGAGTTCGCTGGTGGTACTAGTACCAAAACGATTGTTGTCCGCTTAGTATCCGTAGAACATGTGAAGACCGACTTGATGGAAGCCGGTAACCAAGATTTCTACGCTATAGTTCTCCACGAAAGTGAAGATCCAGCTTGTTCGTTCCCTGACGAAAGGATGACGACTGTTGTGGAAGGGGAGTACGAGGATGAAGATTTGAAGTTGTATGAGGGTGCGACGTGGAATCAAGAGATCATGTTGGAGATTGCACCTGGGGAAACGTCTATCCAAGTTTCAGTGTGGGACGCGGATGCTGGTGGTTTGGATGATATTATCGGTTTCACGCAGAGCTTGAACATCGAAGCTGTCACATCGGCGTGGAGTAAGCCGATTCAAGTGCCGCTTTAAGGATCGTCTTCTTTCACTAGTGAAACTCCTATCATGCATCTTAACGGGAACAAGGCGGTAGCTCTCAGACTCAGTGTAACCCTAACACTCTTAGGTGGTCCTGAGTAACCCCACTCTTAATAGGTCCTCTTGAATGCTTCTAACCACAGTGTGCGAGAAGAACACGTACAGACGGCAAGGTAGATTTCATACCCATCATAGGTGCTTTCAACAACCACAAGTTCGATGAGGCAGAACACACAGAAGATGAACGAAGAACAACAACGTTGTGCTACCAAATCCGTTCTTTCACAAAGGCAGAACAAGCAAAGAAAGCAAAAAGATTAAGGCTGTTTTCTAATCCATCTCGTGAAGCATGCTGGGAAGGCTTTCAAGGGGAAAAAAGTCTCTTCAGGATGATCTTCAGGATGGACTATTATGGTGAGCGCTAAAAAGAGTCAGGTATGTGAAGAACATGCTGAAGAAAGGCCAGTCGGCTTGTGGGTACGAGTCTCTAGTGATGCTCGCACCGAAGACGTTGAATCAAATCGCTACTGTAGTGGGAGAAACGCCTCGACCGGTTTTGGACGTCGATCCAGAGGAGTTGAATAGCTCCGATGACGATGATGAGGACGACAAGCACGCCAGCGATACGAAAATCAAAGATCCAGTGTTGTCGCAGGAATACGAAGCACTCAGGCTCAGCAAGGGGGTGATGACCTATGACACAAAGACTTACCAAGTAGCTGTTGTTTGAATCTTAGAAGCGGAAGTCGAATGTCTTCTAACCCTGCTGAGTTTTATAATAAATCCACCGTAATTAACAGACCACAACCTAACCTAACCAACCTCCTCTAGAGTTCCTCTAACTTCTCTTCGCCGAAGTCGCAAAGATCAAGAGTTTTGAAGTGCGTGTTGAGGAGAAGAAGCGCACAGTCAAGTTCTACAAGCACGTGGTTGCCGACGAGAAGGAGAAGAAGCGGTTAGAGACAATCAAGGCCAAAGAAAGGCCAGTGGCAGTGACACAGCGAAAAGTCGGAGATCAAGTCGTCTCCGTAGAAGAGTACAAGAAAAAACATCAAGAGGAGAAAAAAGAGTTATGAGAAGGAAGGGAGTTTTTTCAGGTTGGTCATCTGGTTTAGGCAAGTCGTAAGTACACCTCCATCATCTACTAGTAGAATAGGTGCTCTAGCACTGGTGCTCTAGTACTACACTCTATTCTCTCTCCACATCTTTTCTCTGTTCTCTCTCCCTTCTAACACAGGCCCTCGGTGAAGTCAAGCGCTCCGCAGACTACGAGCAGCAAAGGCAGGTCGTTTTAGAGGCTTTTGAGGCTCAGAATGCGGAGAAAGGCGAAGACAAGCTGCGAAAATTGGGCAGAATAGAAAACCACGGAGATTTCTGCGCACAGTTGGAGGATAAGCTGGAACTCTTCAGCAAAAAACTCTACGCCGAGTCAAAAAAAGTGGTCCACTATGTCGCCATGTCCGAACAGCTGAAGCCGAACAAGATTTGGAAACCAGATGCCATTCCAAATCACGTCGCGGAGGTGATTATCAAGGAGTACACCGAAATCGAGGGCATCGAGATTCAAGATCCGACTGGAGGTTTGATCTACCCCGAAATGGCGGGAAGGTATTTGAAAGCGGGTAGGTTGAACGAAAAACTCTATTAAGGGTAGTTTATAAAGGCTTTCACGTTGCCGCTTGTTTTGCCGCTCTTAAGGGAGAGAGGCAAAAAAAACGGGGTAGCCTAAAGAAACACCAATAAACCACCTCTTTTAACTCTACTTCGCACACGACGAAGACGATTTGTTCCTTTACTGGGATGGTCGCGATAGATGGATCTTGTCTCCAGAACTGGGTGCGAGCATCCACGAAGCCAAGTTCATCGGTGGTCCATGGGCTTTTTCGACGGATGCGGTGGCTACGCCGGACATGATCGATGAGCCTTTCTCCGTGACGGAACCGGGCAGTGACGGATTTGGATGGTTGATAGATCCTCGCTTGACAGTCCTGGATACGACTACAGCAGAGCAACAGAGGCAGGCTGGAACCATGCAAAAGATCGTTCTGAGCAGTAAATTGGCGATGCAGAGGCAGTCTTTCGACAACGAGTATTTGCAGCAAGCGCAGGATTTGTATTTGAAGGCAGTGACGTTCATCTTTCCGGATAAGCAAAAAGCCTCACGGACGTTCCGAAAAGACGTTTTGATCTCCTTAATGTCCAACTTCGTCCAACTGCGATGGAAGGACCAAAACATCGAAGATTTAGCTTCTTTTCGGAAGTTTTTGTTGCATATCTTCGAGTCCTACAATGGGATCTGGACGTTCTTGACAAGGGATGTGAAATTCTCAATGGCAGATATTAAGAACGGGATAGAGGCGCTGGTAAAAGAACACCAGATATTTCCGGATCAAGAAGACCATGAGGAAACAGCGAAGAAGATATCCGATGCATGGGGTAGCGAAAGGAACCTGACAGGAGTGGGGATCTCTGTTATGATGGGACGGTAATGACATGATTTACTACCACTGAGTAGGCAGGTGTCTCGCTGTAGCAGTGGCACAAGAATTGGGAGCATGCGACTTTGTTTTGTACTGAAAGAATTTACTGCCACAATCACATCGATCCCACGACACATTCCTGTTCTTTCCACTTACGCGCTCTCTTTCTAAGTTGCACGTCCACTACCTGATCGACCACAAGCCTCGCAACCCAATGTTAGCGAAGCTACGAGAGTGGGCGTTGGACCATGAGGATTTCAACGAGATCCACGAACTCTGGTCAGGACTAACCCGAAATTGCGAGGTCGAAATGGATCAGTTCATCGATGGTTTCAAGATCATCATTCCAGATTTCGATCCAGGCTTGGCGGGGAAGAACGAGGAAATAGTGTCGTTCATCCGCAAGCTATTCCGGATGTTTGATGCCCAGGAGTCCGGCGGCATTTCGAGGGCAGAGATTGCACCAGCAACGGGCGAGAGGATGGAGGACAATGACAACGCGATTTTGGAGTACAAGGTCCCTCTGACGTATTTCACAACTGTAACATTGCTGAAATCGGTAAACAAGATCAGTTTCCGATTGGGTCCGCGCTTCGTGGACAAGAAAGAGTGGCGAGCACTGCGTTTAGCTCTAGACCCAGACTGGAAGTGCATGGATATCTACGAAGAAAGGCTAGAAGTGACCTGTCGAGAGGAATATTTCGAGTTGTGGAACGCTGTAGTGGAGGATGCAGATATGGAGAAGAAGCAATCATTTATTCGTCATTACGATGGCGCAGTCGTGGATCACAACTTTGTGGGGGGAATCATGATGCGACAGGGTCTGGGCGAACAAAAGTGGGGAGATGGACGCTTTTATAAGGGTACGATCTTGATGGATGGTGACAAAATTCCTTTCAATCCTGTGATTTCCGTCTGTCGTCATGTGTTCTTGCATAAAAAGCGGGGTAAGCGAGCACCAAAAGCCTACCTCTAAACTAAGTTGTTTAGGATGACCAGCGAGATGTTGGGAATACGAATACAGTTCTTGAAAGTAGTCGTCGAGCAGAAGCAACCATAACCACCTTTCACAGGTAATTTCGAAGCCCACATGCCCCACGGTGATGGCGACCTTTGGGTCAACCAAGAAGAGGCTGAAGACGAGGAGAAAGTTCCCATTTATCGTGGTGGCTGGTCGAACGGGAAGAAGCAGGGTAGCGGAAAGTACTTCTTCGAACAAGAGACCACAGATCCAGGCAAACGACGGTCTGTCATGGCTCTGTTGGCGACTACGCAGACCAAGAAGGGCATCAAAAAGGTGTACGAAGGCGGCTTTCGAGATGACCTCTTCCATGGACAGGGTAAGCTATATGTGGAAAACTCAGTGATCGCGAAAGTTCCGAACCTGGACAAAAGTGCAAAGGACAAGTCAGGCAAGAAATACCTGCCGTTGCCGCAGATCGACCCAGCCCAGATGCTCTCGTTTGTTATGCTAGGGAGATCACCACTGTTGAGTGGTAGAAGTGTCTATCTTAGCTGAACAAGAGATCTTCCCCGCCTGTGCACCAAGGTATTTCCCGTTACAACCTCTAACACCCAAGGAGAGTTCCGTTCCGACTGGCAAGAAACGCGCAAATACCTGAACGCAGAGTTCGGTCTAGAGTGGCCTGAGTCGAAGCATTACGATATTGACAAAATCCCAGATATGGAGGATGAAAATGGCAAGAAGCTGTTCAAGTTTTGGCGGTTTTTGCCAGTGGACAACCGCAACTTGCAGTTAGCCGGTGCGGCGCCGTATGAATTTGGTTTGGATGTTATGACAGAGGGAAACTATTATTCAGATTTTTGTAGTCTAAGTGAATGTTATGAGGTTGTACAACATCGCGGCATCGCTTAGAATGAGTACTGATTTAGCTGTTCTTGTGCTCTCCAAGTCCATTGAAGTAAATACTATGGCTCTTCACGGTCGTGTCCTATTAGACTGTGATTTTCTTTCTTCATATCCGTGTACTCGATGAAAGCCGGGGAAAAACTGCACATGTACAAGGGAACGGCGTTGTATGCGGATAATACGATCTACTCCGGGGAGATGAAAATGGGCAAGTTTCATGGCTTTGGAAAATTGACACAACGAAAAGAGGACGAACAATATCCTGGAGAGTTCGAGATGTTGTACGAGTATGAGGGCAACTGGAAAGAGGGCTTGCGACACGGCTACGGCAGTGCCAATGACAACACAACGAAAATCACCTACGTTGGGCAGTATACCACGGACTTGAAAGATGGGAGGGGGAAGCAAGTGATGCCGCCAGAGTACTTTTTTTCTGTTGTCAGGGAATGATTCTTTTTTAGTTTCTCCTCCAATCATTTGTTCACAAACAAATAGCATATGATATCAAGATCAAGTACAACCTACAGCATACCTGAAACGATCGTATGATCTCTATCCCAACAGCCGTTGGGAAAGCGCCGGTTATAAGTTTTATGATGGCGACTGGGTGATGGACCGGCGCGAAGGGTATGGCGCTATGATGATGCCAACCGACATCCTCTATCGCGGTGGCTACATCGACAATTTGCGTTATGGCTTCTACAAATTCATCTAAAAAAGCATCTTTGACACGTTTCCAAGGCGGGGAAAATGATCAAAGATGCGCTTCAAGATTGATGTATTAGGGAAGGTCTAACTTCGAGAAGGCCACGGCGCCCTCTACTTAGCGGAAGAACTAGGCCAGCAGGGGCCAGGGAAGGAGATCTCTGTATCTTACGAGTCATATGAGGAAGCCATCAATGACGTACAATTCGTAGGTGGAGAGCTCGGCGACGTAATCGTGGATGGGGTATTCACGCCAGGCAAAGGAATGGATAGAGGCGAGGTGGAAATAAGTGCAGATGGCGGTGGCACAGGGAAAGCAGGAAAAGCGGCGAAGAAGGCCAAGAAGAAGAAATTATGATAACTCATTCGCTTAGACTTGTAGATTGCTTAATTTGTTGTTGCTAAATTGTTCTGGAACCTATGATAGTTGATCCCCATTCTATGGTATGGCTACGTTCCTCCCTTTAACACCCGGCGAAGAGGAAGCCGAAAAAGCCGCTGCTGGCGCTGCTGTTGACGGTGGTGCAACTGCAAACCGACCAGCAAAAGCCCATGCGGCTGGCGTGCAAGTTGGTTGGCAATTGAGAGGCATAAACCAGGATAAGCGTGATTATCTAGACCTACCTGGAGACGAACTCTTAAGGAGATACGCTGACGAGAAGGACAAGCGAACGCAGGACCAGGTGTTGCAGCATAAAGTCAAGCTGATATTCAGCGAGCCAGACAAACCGATGTACAAGGGTGGTTTCAAAGGAGACAAGTTTCATTCGACAGCTGAAGACAGGTGTTGGTTTTTGTGCAGTGACAATGCGCTGTTCTACGGGATGATCTTGTCAGACGGAACTCGAGAAGGCGACGGCGTTTTATACAAGGCAGACCTTCATTAAGGCTTTCGATAATCCATCTTAAGTAGAGGTGTCCGGTATAATCCTACCTGGGAAGGGTTCTCAATTGGAAGATCCACCTAGAAGGGTGTATGAGTATCTCAAGATCATGGAAGATTTCTAGTGCGAGCGCTAACTTCGGAAACGTAATGTCTCTCTTCGCAAAGCCTGGTTTACGGGTGTGCCCTACAAGTGTAACCTGCCTGAAGACAGGAAACATGAGGAAATAAGCTACACAGGAAACTGGGTGAACGATGTGCAAAAAGGAGAAGGCACGTCGTATCACGACACAGGAGTATATACTGGCCAATTTAAGGATGGAAAAAGGCACGGTCGCGGTCGTTGGGAGACACACGGTGGGAGGTGGAAATACTATGCAGGGGTAAAAATACTTCTATATTCGATTCCTTTCTCATTTCGTGGCTACTGTTAGTCTTCGACATCCTTGTCCGAGAAAGTCCCGTCTGACCTATCTTTACCAAAAACTCCAACAATGCTGCAGCAGCTACGGAGACTTGACGGAAGTCCTCTCTACATTCTTACTTCATAGAAATACTGACTTGAAAAAGTCCTAGGTAAATCTCATCATTATTTAATTCAAGATCTCTTTCCTCACCTGCTCAGACCGACCCAACCCACACGAATTTCGACGTCGACAAAATGCATGGCATCGCAACTGTGGAGGATGACCGCTACATCCACGAGAACGTCATTTTTGTGAACGACAAGTGCATGATGCCCTTCACGGTGAAAGGACCGCCAATATCAGGCTTCGACAACCACCCACTCTTTGGAACCATCATGAAAGCAAGAGCAGGCATGAGAGCGAATGCGCCTGTGGTATTGTTTTGCCCTTGAAGATTTGGATGTCTGTTTTCTGTGGCTTGTTACTGACTTTCTTACTCAGGATGTCTTTTATTTGTGACTTGTTAGTAAGTTAGCACTCCCTGATGTTCAATTGAAATGTTCTTGTACTCATTGTGCATTCCTGTTATGCTTCTGCAGGCTTATTTTGCCCTTAATGCGCAAGCGCATGCTTATAGAGAAACTTTCCGCGCGCATGATCCCGTGATAGGTCCAACCCGACGAAACAAAGACCGGAGAGCAGGAACAGGTGAAGAATACCGGAAAATACGGCTTAGACAAAGACGAGACAACGCACGCATTTACACAGCCAGATGAAGCAGCTGTCATTCGAGAGGACACAGATTTGAGTCTGCCGGAGGACGATCTCTATATAGTTGGAGGTACTTCTGATGAAGTTTATGGAAGATTTGAGGACGATCTCTATTTAGTTGGAGGTACTTAGGATGAAGTTTATGGAAGATTTGAGGACGATCTCTATATAGTTGGAGGTACTTCTGATGAAGTTTATGGAAGATTTTCGTTTTGTTGATGGAAGATTGTCGTTTTGTAGCTCTACTTTTCTGCAGTGATTCCTTGTTGTTGGAAGTTCGCCTCACTGCTCTCCACCCACATCAACAAGGTTCCGGCGAAAACGAGTTGATGAACGGTGTTTATTGGCGTTTGTCGGATACACACGGAATACCAGTATTCAAGCACTATCGCGCAAAAATCGGCCATATGTCATCGACTATTTGCGAACGCTATTTGTTCATGAACGAAGCAAAAAACAAGTGGTTTATTGGTACTATTGTTGTGAACTTGTTTTCTATTGATCAAAAAGTTGTTACAGCTGAGCTTCTTCAGAGGACATGAGTCTTCCCTCACCACACGAAGGAGCTTTCCATCGATCCATCCATCCATCCATCAACCCCTCTCTTTCTGCTTCTTCCGCACAGCCGAAAATCCATCTGTCCAAGTATTACCGAAACCGGCACAGCCGATGACTGCGATGGCAGTGGACTCTGCTGCCGACCCCAGGGATATTGTCGCATCGTGGCAGATCTACGACCCAGCCACAAAAGCCTACAAAAACTTCCAAAAGCTAACTCCTCAAGAAGAGAAGAAGGGAATGCTTCCGGTGGATCGATTACTTATGACTTGTGTATAATAGATCCATGTTGCTTCTCTTCAGAGGCAGAGGCATTGTGACCGAAATTTGTAATTTTAGGGAAAAACTCTACTTGGACTTTGCTCTAGTAGAATGCTAGGACTCGTCCTTATTATACATAGTTGGGATGCAATAGCCTTGGCCAAGTTCTAACCTCTGCATCGTCGAGACCAGCGGCGTCGAGATTTCAGCATGCCAGAGTCCGATGGTCCTGGATGGGTGCTTTTTGCGACAACCGCAAGAGCTGTTCGGAAGACCTGTGTTCGAGATGGAGAATGGTGGACAGTTTCTCTATTGGGTGTCACCGAATGGGAAACCAGTATCCGACAACATCGTCGAAGGAGGTCTTGCTATGCAGGGCCACAAGCTGCACGAAGACTACGGTTTCTGTTAAGGCTTCCCCTAATCATGATCCACCATCTTCTACTCTAAAGTCTATAATCTTGGTCCAAGATGAAAAGATCTTGGTCCAAGATCCATCTCAAGATGGACAAGAATGAGGTCTTCTAATTCTGGTGTATCTCCGATAACCTGGGGTCATTGCCGAAAGACGCGGTTGATGGAAACAACTGGGCCTACATCGAATCCAGTGCTGCGACGCCTGACCAGATTGAAGGTACTCAAATTCATGCAATTCATTCATGGACTGAAGAAGAAGAAAGTACTTGGCGGGAAGGTGTTCATTTGATGCGGATCTTGAAAGTAGATCTGCTGATGAAAGTAGTGGCAATGGTCAGAATAGATCTGTCTTTACAAGCCTCTACAACATCTGTCTTTACAGGCCTCTACAATAGTATCTCTTACAAGCCTCTAGATTGTTCACATCTGTCTTTACAAGCCTCTACAATCAATCTCTCACTCAGGAACATGGCATACGTGGCAAGATAGTAAGGAATATCGGCAGGATGGCTTCTTGAAGGTCCTAGTTATGAAAGACTTTTTAAAGGAAGGCATGGACGAGGCGCCTCCCGTCAATGAGGAGATGGCCTTGGCTCTGTTGCAGAGTCGCGAGAACACGGCGATGAGCGGATATTAAGCTGTAGCTGCTGTGTGGAGCAGGTTCTACATTGTTGCATAGTACTGACACTGCTAGATGAGATTGATAATCGATCTAGATCCATCAAACATTATGTTGTTCTGCCAACTAGGTGGTGACATGTTGTGTTTGTAACGACAAATGTCACGATTGACTTGCTTGAGTACTAAGAAACCAATGATATTGTCGAAGATGAGTACTTTTATTTTTGCTTGTAACTATTCCTTTGATAATTCTGACCGCAATACAAATTAACTTCTTCATTCAAACTCACTGAAATCAGATTCATTGATATCTTCGATTGACACACACTGCTCGTATTCATTGTAAATTGCTGCGTACTTCTCACTACTCCTTGTGCTTTTATTTTGGTAAGCAAGAAACAGTAAGAACTGGGTTGGTTGGGTGATATGACTACTACGTTGAGATGACTACTAGTAACTATGTGGAATATCAATATTTTCCTAAGAGAACTATGGGCATAATTCTGTATACCCTAGTACCTTCTGTTATTCAAATGGTTCCTGGTGAAGATGAAAAACTTAGATGTTCCACTTATTAGACATACAAAAATCGATTCAAAGACACTTGCAAAGGTGAAAGAGATAAACTCAAATATGTGCGAAATTGAATAGACTGCGTAGAAAGAAACATATTTTGGTATGGTACTTATCTATCATCGATACTGTAATCTGGTCATTCCTTGTATGTTCAAATAGAAGGAGGATGATTGAAAACAGAAACAAGACTGAAACGAACAAGAAATATAGCTCATTCGTCGATTGCTCTAGACAGATAATAGTTTGAATCTTCGTATTTCCATTTTCTTGGAATCATGCTGGCTGGGATGCAGTAATGGTTAAAAACCCTTCCAAAGACGCATGGCAGAGCGGGGCGAGGGAAGAGCGCGACAAAAGAAGTAAGAGCATTAGACTTCTGGCAGAGCGCAGAAAGAGAGAGAGGTAGAAACGTCAGAGAAACGACTAAAAGGGACACTAGACCATAGCAAAAAGCCACTGTCAAACTAGAAATATTGCAGTGATCATCACGCAGGCGCGTACATTTATCGTCAGGTACAATCCACACATTTACCAATGTCCACCACAAACTGCTAACATTACACACTTATTTCGTACACACTAGTTACATTGGTCGTAGATTATACCGCAGCTCTCGTCAGCTTATCCAAAGTAATCACCGACAATGTCTGAGGAAAAAGATGAGACGGAGGAGGTCGGCTGGTCGTCCGATGAGGTCGACCGAATTCTGCTGGAAACATGCGACCAAGTCTTGTTGGTAAGATTTAGCACGTAGTATGATTGTTCCAGAGCAGTACAAGCTAGAATAAGATGAAGATTCTTTTGCACAACCTTCTAGCGACAAAGAACGAACCCATATCTGCTTATGGAAATGAGTCTCTGTACTTCAATCTTCAATTTTTACTCTTCAGTTACATTATTTCACTTGCACTTTCCCATCCCACACGGCAGCCTATCTTCACCTACTCTTCGTTTTCAGTTACACCACTTCCTTTCCTCTCCCACCTCTCCCAGAACGAAGTCTACAGTGATGCAATGGTACCTTCATGGGTGAACCTGATTTGCGAGACGGCGATGTTCAGACTGAACGAAACTAGAAAACCGTTTAAGTGGATAGTTTCCTGTCTTATCATGCAGAAAAACGGTGCTGGGGTACACGCAAGTACTGCAGCCTTTTGGGACGTGACGAATGACGGGTTGCTAACAACGGTGTGGCCAAGAGATAAGGGGAAAGATCAGGGTAATAAAACAATTCAAGCAGTAGTGTCAGTTATTGGGACTGAGTTTTGACGTCGAAGATTATTTTTGGGGTTCTTTTATGACTTCGAATTAGAAGATTAGGGCGTCATCCTGTGGTAGAAGAACGTATATTTCTCATGTAGCGCGTTAACGTTTACGTTTAGCTGTATTGATTCCTGGGTGGATGTAATCTATCATTCGTGGTGGTGGTCATTGTGGATGTTTCACAAGCGAAAAGTGTTTTTTGATCCACCAATTTTAGATTACAACATGATAAGACAACTACGTACAACTCATACTTTCACAGATTGAATTCTGATAAGAAGCGCAAAAATTGAGCAAATTCTATTCGCCTAGCTGATTTCTCCCTTTACCCTTCGCATAAAGAACACCCTAAGCCCTACTGAGAAAACAAAGCTTTTCCATCAAGCTGTTGTAGCACTGCACCGTTTCTGATCGATCCCTTCTCTCAGCTACCAAGCTGTATCCATGGCACACGCCTCGAGAAGGAAGTGCTACCTGCCTTTGCAAGAGGATTAGCAACAGGGGAGTGATGTCTGTGTCTGTCTTCAGAATCGCAATTCGAATTTTTTGACTGCGTGGTCTGTCACGGTATATTATGAAACAGCGTGGCTGTAGTTGTAGAGAATTTGTCGCTGTTGATCATCTGCCTCGGAAGGATTATAAGTTTTCATAACACACTCATCAATTGAGAAATTATGGCAATCAAACTGAGCAACAAAATGTCGACGTCTACCGTGCAACTTAGCTTGCGTTACGAGGCTACCCGTTCCGTGTTACTGCGCAGGGGACTCATCTTTCGAAAGCAGGCTCTTGCCAGCGGACTCTCTCATGCATTAAGGGTTTCCACCATATTGCATTCCCCAGTACTGGACCACCCCTGGCGAGGAGGATGAGCGATTCGGAGACTTATTCGCGGAAAAAAATGACGTGTCCGGAGCCTTTCTGGTGACGTGTCCGGAGGCTCTGCCCGTGCTGCAGCCGCATGGCTTCGCGATGGTGAGCCTCTGCCTTGCTTTTGGGGAGAAAAAGTCGCAAAAAAAGCTGGCCGCAAGTGCTTGGGAGAGGATGCGAGCAACATCGCCAAAGCATGCTGGAGTGAAGCTCTGCAAGCCAGAAAAGATCGTAGAGAAGCTGGCGCGCTGGGGGTCGGAGCGTGGGCCAGACTTCGGTGCGACATATGACGCATTCGTCACGCGCGCACGAAAACTCGGCAACATGTCGTAGACTTGGAGGCCTACACGCTTTTAGAGGCTTTACAGGTGACGAAAAGCCCCGAGGCTTATGCCAGCGCTATAGACAACCACGCCAAAGAAATGGCTCCTGACTCTGAAGGGCCAACGGAGTACAAAAAGAGGCACGCAAATGCGCAGAAGCTTGGTCATTGTCCTGAGGTAGAAGCATGGCTGCGACCATCGGCCTCGCCTCCGCTGTTTGAAGTACTGCGTTCTGCGTTCGAGTACTGCGATCTGCGGGACGCGCTCACCAAGGCGCTACATCCTGTGTTCGATAGCCTCTTTCTCCTTCGCTATGTGGTGCAGAAATGAAACCGCGAGGAGAGACGTGAGGCAAACCCCGGAAGGCCTCGATGGGCTTTCTATGGTTATGGCTGAAAAGATCCCATCTCCACGTGAATCGTCCCATTAAAGTAGTACTGCGCTGGCAGTGACTGGAAGAGTCTCGGTGTGTACTTCCGAGGAAAGTAGTACTGGGGCGAGTATTTTCACGGGATCTATTCGCGGGATGGGTTCAGGGTAGCTCTTATATGGGCAATGACGGCCTTGGCTGAGCAGCTGGACCTCTGTGGCGCTTTCTTGTTTTGTGCGACCCCCCTGAGAAGTTTGTTTTTAGTATCCCTGGTACGTCTTCATTCTCCATTGATTTCAGGATTTTCTACAATAACCGTACGCGTATCTCTAGAATTTACAAAACCAAAATGTTTCATATCCGTTGGCGCCAGGTCATATCCGATGCGATGTTCCTTCGCAAAGAACTTACCAAAGCGGTAGAAGTCAGTCGCCCTTCTATTGATTCTGTGTGAAGCGATTTTGTTAATGTAGATCTGAATCTCTTTTGCAACTGCTGATATATGCAGAAACTCTAGTTGCCAAAAATCAGACTTCTCGCTTGTCGCTGAGTCAGCAAGAAAGTGTTACGTGCTTTTACAGGAAAGGATTGACTCTAGCAATCGTTCTGAGAGAGTCTCGTCATTGTCGACGCCTTTTCATGGGGGAACGCACACAATAGATGGCAAAAGAGGATCAAAAAAGCAACGTTCTCGCAAACCCTGTTCCTGCAGATCCGCAAGCACGAACTCTCCTCACTCCTACCACACAGCTCACTGCAGATCCGCAAGCACAAACTCTCCCCACTCCTACCACAATAGTAGACCCTTGCCCTGCATCTTCTAGCAGATCTATGTACTTATTGAACAAGACGTAGATGGTGAACTGCGATTCCTTCATTGGTATGCTTTATTTGAAGCTGGGTATAAACGTGAATACCGAAGATGAAACTGGGTCTAGGATCCGTGGTCTAGCTTTTTAGAACATGATCAGCTCTTATCAGTCTTTTCCATCATCCACCAGCATGTTCGTACGTTTGATCATCATTTTCCATTGACTGATTTGTGCCTATCCTGTGTTAGGATGGCGCTCTGTAAAAAAATCAAGATGAAGTTTGACTTCGATTAAAAGAACGGTAATAGGAACTAAATGTATAAGCAAAGGGTAAGAAATGGTCATAATTGCGAATATGATCAGATGTGATACAAGAACACACTCTGGTCTACATGTTGTAGTAACTCTCTGTTTCATTAGCGGTAATCGTTCTGAAAAAATACTTCATGTTCATGCATATGCAGGTGCTAAACTACCCTTGCAAGAAGTTTGCGATCTGTACGACTATGTACTTAAGTAGAAGGTTCTATTGCGGTGTTTTTGATCTGAATGTGTATTAGAGAGAAAATGTAGTCGTCTCCTTCTCCAACGCATTCGGTGCCCCGTGGCTGAAGGTGCCGACTAACTTCTAAACTCAAAACAACTGCAGCTCTGGTTACTTATCTGCAGAAACAGAGCTTCGGCTTTGTTTCGCGATCATGGACGAGAGAAGTAGTGAAGGGGTATCGCGCTACCCGGCATTGGAGGTGGAGCTTACTGGCAGCGCTTTCGCAACCGGAAGTGCGGGAGCGAACTGCAAAGCCTTGGTGGTGGATCACAGGGGACCCGTTCTCTTTCATTTAAGAAGAGAAGTCTCGCTCTTTCTTATTTGATTTGATGATGAGCCTAAAAACAATGCAGAAATGTTAGAAGATGTTCAAGATGATGTGTGACTGCATGATATCTAATGCAAGCAGTACCCGGAGCAGAAGGACCTGAGTTCCGTCGATTTCCGTTTGCCTTGCGTGTGCGAAAGTCTAAGGACAGGAAACCTCGTGAAGAACTAAATGCAGAATACTCGCATCTGATAATTGACGGCTTCACTCTTCAAAGGGAATGGCTGAATTGGCCTGCAGCTGAGTGGGAATTGTGGGATTTGCAGCTTGGCGCTGTGCTGTCCAGGACATATGGCGACTACAGACTCCACGACTTGTTGGGGAATGCCAAAGGGATTTGGCAAGGTGGCGACTCGCGTACAATCCGCCTAAGGATGTGTGAATTAGATAAATCCATTAAAGGATTCGGCCAAGTCACAGGGCCGCCCCTAGGAAGAGCAGAAATACTGGTGGGCAAGATTAAAGGTACTTTCTTAGAAACTTCGATTGGTTTGTGTGGAAGTTCCAGGTAGGTACACTCGACGAAACAGTTTGTCAGAGGCTAGAATGATACTCTTCAAAATCGAAGTAGGTCTTTTGATAAGACTATCAATTTGACGGCGTCCTCACCTAAAAAAATGATTCAGATCTGCTGTGGTCACAACCAGAAGAAGAAGAAGTTGGAAAGAACTTCGTCGGAATCAGGACTATTACGCAGGAGCTAAAGTCTAACTTTAGTGGAGGTCGCGACTTGAGTCCGTTGGAGATCGAGAATTTACTACGAAACGAGGGTAAAGGTGTCTTTGACATCCAGCACAAGGAGGATGGAACGACAATCAAGGGGCTGCGCATGCGTGATACGAGTGTTCGCAGAGTCAACGGGATGGTGTCTTCCCCTTCCTTTGCATCGGCACCTTGTGGCGGGACATCTCTTCAGAAAGTAGCAGACAATAGGTTTCTTAATGATCTTCAGGACAAGAAGAGGCCGCACCTTGAAGATGGTACTAGGCATGACAATGACGAGAAGCAAAAGTTCATGCTTTCCGGCCAGGCTTCTTCTTCTTCCTCTTCGGCGTCGTCGTCAAAAGAGGAACGAGAGCAGAAGGGTGTTGAAAACAAGACACCCAAGGCCTCAACGGCGGCAATCTCGTCGGAAGAAGTACAGCGAGTAAAGCTTGTAATCAAAACAAAAACGCAGCTTTCTAAGATCCATTCTGTGGCGAAAATAGCAGAATCTCTGGGCAAGTCAGCGAATGACCTAGAACAAGTTGTTGAGAAACACCTTGCAGATGTATTCGAGCTCTACCATGGACCGCCTGAGCCTACATTCTCATCTGCTACAGCTAAAGCCGATGTAGAATCAGGAGAACACAGGACTGATTTGCAATTGTTGTGCATCCGAGTGAGGAGTCTGACTACTCCAAAGTCTGCTCCCTCTGGTCCTCGGAGTGCACAATTTATCAAATCTGCTGCTACATCAAATGGCCACGTGCTGAATCAAGAAGAAATGACGCGGACCGTTGCAGGCACAGCTTCGAATGGACTTGGAGAGGCTGGCACGGCAAACCGGGTTGTTCCGAAAACCTCTTCGGCAGTTATAGGGAAAGGCGCAGATGAGAATCGAAAAGAGTCGCAGAGGATAGTAGATCTACCATCGAAAAGAGTTGCATCTTCTCCGACAACTTTGAAGCAACAGGGAACATCTTCTATGATGAGCCCAAGTGCGTCTTTATTAGTAAAGGCAGGCGACTCTCCGGCTGCAAATAGCACCGCGAAGATGGAGTCTTTGTTCGTGTTGAGACCTCATCCTGCAACAAGCACTACGGCTACATTTTCTAATGCTAATAAAACTAGTATCAAAGAAGTAGCAGGTGAGCAGCCTGTTGTAGCATCTCTAGCGTCCTCGCGCCCAATGTCTTTGATAGAGAAGATGAGACGGCTGGAAGAAGAGCAGCAACGGGCTCGAGGAGCATTACTCACAGCAGCAGCAGAAAGCATAGAACAAGGGAAAATGTATCGTGTACCATCTCGCGGACCGCGTGTTCTTCCTGTATACCAAAGTGGCGATAACATCGTGTTCGTGCCAGAAGATAGAGCAGAGGAATCGGCAGAAAAAGAAGACACAGGAGACCAGGACCATGGAGGAAGCGCTTCTTTATGGCTGTTGTCGCAGGTGTAGGTTTATCATGGAGGTGTGTATTAAACAAGCGTAGATGTTGATGATAGAAGAGTAGACTTAAATCTATCGATTTAGAAGAAAGTACTTGAGCTTGTGATTACTTTTGTTTCTACCCGCCCATACTAAATAAAAATACTTAGCATATTTACAGGTAGTTCGATCATGATCCGAGGTGTTTGTAAGTCTGGCGCCACAAAGTATTTGATGATCCCACTAATTCGAACAACAAGCCGATCGACATCACGTGTCTTTCGTGTACTTCTTGACGAGTTTGACGGACCGGGTGGTGGCATTAATGAACCGGAGAAAGAGACAGGCGATTTTCCTGCCGAAACCTTAAAGAACTGGAGGCATGACCTGCCTACTCATGTTCGAAAGCAGCTATGGCTAGCGAGAATCTCTACGATTTGGGCAACAGATGAAGCTACTGCCTTAGCGAACAGCGAAGAAGAAGAAACTGGTGATCAGGAGGTGGAAGGAGGTGATAGCATGATAGGCGAATCGCATAGAGGACAAGTAATTTCTGTAGACCGTGGTCGTTCGTCTGCCTCAGCTCTGCGGAGTGTGGGGATGAAAGCGGAAGTGAAACGGGGATCCGCAACGAGTAACGGCACCAAAGCCCCGGCGGTCGTTAGCGGCGCCACGAATAATGCTACCACAGAGAAAGTGCCAGCGGAAGTTACAGCTGCGGCCAAGCTGAGAGCAATGCTGAAAAAGGCACAAGAAATGAAGCCTTCCCCTCGAAGCACACAGAGAGAGGAAACTGTCAAGTTTCCTCCTAGTCACAATAAAAAAGTCAGGCTTATTCCTTCTAGTAGCAAAGAAGTGCAGTCTTCGAGTAGCAAAGAAGTGCCACCTTCGAGTAGCAAAAGTGTGCCGCCTCCGTCTAGTAGTATTGAAGGAGCGAAGCTGCCGGCTTGTAAAGGCAATGCGCATCCCTCTGTCCGAGAAGAAGTGCAGCTTCCTGCTCCTTCTAGTAGCAAAGAAGTGGAGAAGCCTACTGCGTCTGCTTCTAGCAAAGACGGCGTTAAGCCTGTTGTTGAGAACAACCAGGAAGGGCTAAAGCCTACTACTAGAAGTAGCAAGGTGACAGATCCGGCTACGTCGAGTAGCAAACAGAAGGAAGAAACAGGGACTGCTGCTGTCGACAATATGGAGCTATCCCCTGTGAGTGGAGACGCGAATGCCAGCATGCTACTCGTCGATGAGATCCAGGCTTTGACTCCGGCTGGTGCGTATTCTTCGCCAAAAAGTCAGCAGCTGGAAAAAGAGAAGCTACTGGCAGGCGCCAAAGCGGCAGAAGCCAAGTCTCAAGCTTATCCGCTACAAGACTCGCAGTCGCCAACGCCAAGCTATAGCGATTATAATTTGCATTTGCAACAGTCTGATAGCGCCGGCAAACAAGATGTATCTGTACTAGCAAGTAGTACTTCTAGTAAGCCGCAGAGAGTCCATCTTCCAGGTTGGACACCATTGAAAAAAGGCCCGATATCGAAGCAGAGGGAGAATGAGCTAGGTGAACGGTTGAAGCTCACGCTGGAACAGCTAAACAAGCTTGGTGGAAGAACTTCATCACGAACCGGTAGAAGTGAAGCGCTCGACGCGCCTTTGTCCTCCAACAAGCGAGATTCCCCTTTGTCCTCCAACAAGCGAGATTCCCCTCTGTCCAGTAAGCGACCAAGGCCGGAAGAGACTTACACGCCACCAGCTCAAGCTCCAAAAGTACAGAAAAAGTCTCCAAAGTCGTCGACACCGAATTCAACGACGGACTTCTTTATGGCCAACTCAATAGATAATAGCTCTTCTAGTCTTATACTTGTCTCCCATCACCACGTATTTGAATCCAGAGCAGCCAGATCTTAGGTTACTCGTTTTCGAGTTTTTACATGCAGACTTCTCCTTTCATATATCTGGCTTCGCTTTTGCAAGCGCGTAGGAGTGACCCAACGTTTCAGCAGGATGCAGTCGGCAGGGGAGCGAAGCTGAAGGAGCTTTACCAAGTGCGTTACGCTCAGGTGCTTGCAGCAAAGCAGGACAGATGCCGCGCGGAAGCAGTTCTAAGATACTGTAGTTGAAAATTTTTGACTTTCCTTTTGTGGTTAGACAGCAAGTCATTCACAAAGGGGAGTGGATATTCATAAAACGGCTTTGATTTTGTGAGACATCGACTGGCTTCCTGAAGTGGGACCTTCTGCGTTGGTCGGAAAAATATTGTGGATGAAAAGATGATCGATATACATGCAAATCTCTAAAAGTACAGCTTTCGAAAGCGGAGCTTAGAAGCATTAGCCCGCAACCGGGTGACCAGTTGATGTACGTGGAGAGCACGGGACGGCGGAGAGGGAAACGCCTGAAGCTACGACTCAGAGACCCACCTCCTGTCATGGATGCAGCTTCGACACCTACGGGAAGTGAACAAGAGCAACCACAAAGAGAAGAAAGCCCCAGGAGAGCCCAGAGGTCAAGAGACCCAGCAAGTACGGCTGCGAAAGCGTCAGAAAAGCAAGGCGCTTCGAGTGGGGCTGCAGCGAGTACAGAGAACAGGTCGCAAAGAGGAAAGGCAGACAAGAAGATAAGTAGAGAAAAATCGAGAGAGCCTGTGCTGGGTGGCTTTCAGGACGCTGGAGAGTGGCGAAGAGCGCGACGGAATCGAGAAGACATGGACATGCGGGAAGGGAAGGCAGCAGCGGAAGCCCGAAGGGAAGCGCGGAACGCGGTCCGCGAACGAAAAAGAGGGCCATCTGTCAACAGCTCGTCTGAATCTTCTTCGGGTTCCTCCTCTGATAGGTCGGACTCGTCTGGCTCAGAGTTATCATCGAGCGAGAGCGACAGCGACAGCTCCGAAAGAAGAAACGAGAAGCAGGCGCCTGGTTTGCATGTTAAGGATTTGAAAGGACTTCGTTTTTTCGTGGTGTCGTTTGAAGTAGTGGGTTTCTCAGGTCGTAGAAATGAGACGTAGAATTTTCGGAAATAGTCATTGGAAGAGGCAGTCAAGATGCAGATGTCTGTAAATTACTAGAGTTTTGATCTACGCCTCAAGCATATTTATTGACTTACAAACAAACTTAAACTTTCTTCTCTAAATTGTTGTCCATGCCAGGGCCAGGGGGCGGCGCCATTGTAGGACGAGTTATTTCTATACGGCCGCCACCAGATGCTTGGCACGGCAGGAACTGCGAAGGAAGCGATCGCGCGGAAGATTCGTCGGCGCCGAAAAGCAAGGCAAGCGCGAGCCCAGTGGTGTCAGGCAGTGGCGAACCTCCGTCAGAAGCGGTCAGCGCGATTAGCGCGCCACAACAAGAACCCGAGGTAAAGAGAAGGGAAGAGCTGAAGCGACGGCTCCGGGCTTTGTGGGTTCAACGAGAGCAGGAGAAGGAGGCAGCCGAAGCGCAAAAGCCCGCGGGTGGTGACAGGCCTGCGAGCAGTGCCGAGAGCGTATCTTGTCTTTTCTGTGTTTTCTCCTTAGTGCCTGCCCCAGGCGTAAGCGCGTTCTCTGAGATTAGGCGCGCACCGCTGGGGGCTGGGTTTGTTTTTATGCGCGCTAGCGGCACGGGGTTTGTTCTTAGCACTGTCGACAAACGGCACAAGCCACGCGGCAGGTCCAGCGTGGGTAGCGGTGCACACGCTTTGCGCGCCAATGGCGTCGAATGGCGGCGGGAGTGATTAGACAGCCCAGATGGCTTCTTCTTCTTTTATTCTTGATTATCTCTCACTCTGGACGGTTTCATTTTTTTCGACTTACTATGCATCCAACTCAGGCCGCCTCCCCTGCGTCTGCTGTTGCAAGTTGTCCGCCAAGCGTGGTTTCCGGTGCGGCGGGCTCGGCGAGTGGAAGCAAAAGCGGCCCCGAGGGCGCAGGGCCTCGGGTGAGTCCGTCCAGACAATCGCGAGAGAGGAGCAGCAGCCGGCGAAGGCGCTCGCGAGACCGGAGCGGGCCGCTGGGCACCTTGTCGCGCCACGAAGGCCGCAGGCGGGGCGGCGTTCGCCCGCTGTCTCCGTCTCGGCAGCGACGTGGTGAGCGGGGCCGCAACTCGCGGACAAGACAGACAGCGAGGCGCGGCAGTGGTTATTCGCGTGGGCGTTCGCATGGACGTGGCAGAGCCGAGGGGAGCACGCGGGGGGCGTCTCGTTATGGTCAAAATTTGTAGCGTAGTGAGGCTGCGTAGAGGGATTGTGTGTGCTTTGTCGTTTTCCTAGTGAAACATGGGGTGAGGGGCGTCCCATCTCAGGGCATTCTTGGACACGGCTTTGCTTCTAATGTGAGAGACGCAGTGGCGATCGACGGGCGCGTGGGTCGCGTTCACGCGGGAGGAGTCGAGGGCGCCTGCGGTCAACTTCACGCCGGAGGAGTCGAGGGCGGACGCCGCCACGGAGTCTAGGAAGGGATGGCGGACTAGTAGAATTATGGCTAATACTAAATTCTTCCATGTAGTCTCTTGCAGACATCCCAGGTACAAGAAGTAGTGCCTGGAGAACTTATTATACCACATTGGCCTAAAGAACAATCAACTCCTCGCTTGTGATACTAGCTACGAATATTTTTTCCACCCTCTCCACCATATACTCCTAGTTCCACCCTCTCCACGACCCTCACTACAACATTATCCTCCATACTAGAAGTTCTTTCTAATCAAAGAGAGCCCGGCGATGTCAGATCGCTATGCAGCAGAGCGCACAGAACGAAGACAAGACAAGAAGGCGCACCAACGCAAAGCAGGAAAGCGCGTAGAGACTAATGAAGCGGATGCTTACGCGAATTTCAATTTTCGAGGAGGCCTGAGAGAGTGGGGACGTAGCCCAGCAGTAAGCGAGGACAGAGGACGCAGAAGCAGCCTGGCAGTTAAGGCTCAACGCAAGAATATTGATCTAAGTCATGCTCACCTGCACAAAACGTTTTCTCAGTTTTTCTAAAAAGTAGAACTCATTCTGGGATAAGGAATTTACCTAAAAACGAAAAATTGTATTCGACGACAGCCCTTTCTCTAATGATTGAAGGAAATTGCTCAAGCGTGCGAGACAGAAGGTAAGAGGCCTCGAGAGGCGTGCTAGCCGAGTCGTGCGACGTGAACGCGGTGGCCGCAACAAGAGGAGAGGGCGTCGTGGTGGCAGAGGCAGAGTGCGCCCTCCACCTGTTATCAGGGAAGAGAAAGGCCCAAAACCCGGTTGGAAAAGGCTGATCTGCGGTAAGACCACGGCACCAGAAGAAGAGAAGGAAAAGCCGCGGTTGATTAGTGGTAAGAAGCAAGAAGAAGTTGGACCAAAAAAAGCTCCTGGACTTGTTGCCAAGTTAAAACGTGTGATTCCTGGTATGGACTTCTCGGCTTCAGCAGTCGCATCATCTTCTAGTTCCATGCGTCCTAAGTCTCTGCCGCGGAGACAGAGAGGAATAAACTATGACGACCTCACTGGTGCTGGTGTTGGTAGTTCAAGATCATCTTCACCGTCTCCAGGACAGGCTCGTGCGTCCGGTAGCCCAAGTCCTGCACGTCCTCAGACACAGCATGTTCGCACAACCAGTAGTCCAAGTCCTTCACGTCCTTTTTTCGATTTTGGGCCACCTCCGAAGGGGCTCGGCATCACATCGTTAGCAGAAGCGCCCAGCCCCTTTGAACCGCCTCCGAAGGGACTCGACATTGCATCCTTGTCGCTGCCCACTGCTTCTGTTGCTGTAACAACTGTAAGAACGCAACCGGCCAGCTCCAGTTCGTCTTCCACAGTACAACCGGGGAACAGCTTCAGTTCGTCTTGTACAGTACAACCGGGTAGCAGCTTCAGTTCGTCTTCTACAGTACAACCGGGGAACAGCTCCAGTTCCTCCTCTTCTGCGGTTTCACATCCACTAGGGGCAGGAACCGGTAGTAAAAATAGAGCTGGAGGTTATAGCACATCTTCTCAACAAGTACTAGGGCGAGAGCAGCAACAAGTACTAGTAGGGCGAAAAGAACATGATGGGGACCGACCTCCTCCTACTCCTCCTCCTCCTCCTCCTGCATGGGCTATGCTACATCCTGGCGATTCTCTCACTATAATGGACTTCAGCAGCGGAGTGCCTAGTATGATGTTCACGGGAACGCTTGTTCTGTCACATGTCTCTAGTGGCCATGCAGTCGTCGGTTGCTACACCTCCAAGCTAAGCACTGCAAACAGCGAAATCCTACAGAAACCGGCTAGTAAAACAGCTGTAGACAATCGCTCCGCTGCGGCTGTGGCTTGGTCCACTAGTTTCAAGAAAAAGAAGCGCATTGCGATGTTATGATCAAAAATTCTCTTAGTAGTCCTGCTGGAGTATGTTTTTGACCGATGCAAGACTGAACCAACTAAAAACCCTCGCGACTTCTGAAGAAACTACTGATTCGCAGAACTGTTCTTCATGCGCACCATTTTTGAATTATAGCTAGGCGCTTGTAATTGTTACTACATGAGAAGTAATGCAGCTAAAGCACTAATTTCCAGCGACGGTCAGGAGGGATTTGTCATCTTCTTTTCGATACCATTCGATCGCTTCGTCCCATGCCGTATACCCTCAGACACGGATCCGGTGAAGTCCGGATGTCTGTCCAAGTTATGGCTTCTTACTGGTAGAATCTCTAACATCTGGAACATCTTTCTAAGTAGCTGGATAGTACTTCTAGCAGATTGTCTACTCCACATGAAGACTCCTCATGCAATCAGGTAATCAGAATAATGAGATGAATTTTTTTTTGAAATATCAAACCAGAACCAGCACAGCGAAGTGGTTGCTTACAAAAACAACAAAAGAGGCGTGCAGTATCACTCTAATCTGAGCCATGTTCGATAGAGTGGTCACCGATAAGACAGCCAAGATGATCGAGAGTCTTTGCAGGGATGAACCGTTTCCAACGAAGAGAAGACGAGTTTCGGTTTCTGGAACGAAGTCAAGTAAGTCTCCTGTTTCGGAGACGAAATAGGACTCTGATGATCTTTCTTACAGTTGAAGAAATTTTGCTCATCGTGGGCAAACTAACCCATATTTATTACAATACACGACATGTGTGTATGGCGCAGTTTTGTGCGCTTACTCACTCTTCTAAAAAGATCACATTCTTTCACAACATACAAAATACCAGTATCACCATGAATTGGT
This sequence comes from Amoebophrya sp. A25, assembly GCA_905178165.1. Lineage (NCBI taxonomy): Eukaryota > Dinophyceae > Syndiniales > Amoebophryaceae > Amoebophrya > Amoebophrya sp. A25. The sequence goes on from CAJINU010000037.1 coordinate 816,958, forward strand.
GTGTAAGACTTCAGTTTTTTCACGTTCATTTTCGGAATCAAATTTAACCATAACAATTCCCACTCGACATGAAGTTGACGTCCATATTTTGATGATCGCCCCCTCGCTTCCTTCATGGATTTTTTCTGGGCAAACTTTTCAACATTTTTCCATATGACTGCGTGTCTGGTGAGTCTTTGAAGATTTTGATGTCACGGATGCGTTGGCTGTAACAGTCGCCGCTATGATGCCAAGAAGGGCATGGCCTTCTCCTCGGAGAAAAAGTGTGTTTTTCAGCTTCCATAGGACTCGAACAATTAGACATGAAACACCAGCGATGTCACTGAATCACGACTCTGGTGCGTCTTAGACAAAGTCGTCACTCCGCGAAATAGGGGTGTTGCTGTTGCAATTATGATCCTCAAAACACCAGTAAAAAGAGATCTGTTGCGAGCATATTGTGATATATTCTTTGAACGTGCGGAAGAAGTGTCACAGATTTCTAGAGATCACATTTTTGCATCACCATGTTATTGCGTTATTCACTAATTTTGATTCGTTATTATGATAAGTAATTGAGTTGTGGATACGGAGGCAGCTTCTATTTCTCGTACTCAGCAAACATTTGGCTTGCTTCACGCTCAAGGATGTGCCCTTCTTGCTAAGCAAAACCTCGATGATAAACAATCTATGAATTATCAGCCAAATTTTCACAACAAATCCACTATAGGCAGTTTTATTGGACTTCAGTGTCGTCATGAGAGATGGTGCCATGCGCCTGCCCTAGATACACCCCTTCCAGCCGTGACTGAAAAGGCACGCTATCATCCATAAATTCTTGGTATATACGTTTGGAAACATCGAGTTGTTTGAAGATATCTATTCTAAGAATTATAAAAAATAGGGTTTCCAATTATGAGCAGAAAAATGTTGTTCGATTATCTTCGCAGTGGTGTTGATCCGGAGGCTCCGGCAGTCCTCGAGGATGCCAGCGGGAGATCCTGTACTTACTCCGATTTATTCGCTCGTGCAGAACAGTTAGCATCTGGATTGGAGAAGCTGTTTCATGACAATCATGGCGTTGGAGAAGTAGTTGACCATGTTTCCTCTTCCAATTTTGGTTCCGGGGCAATCCTCGCAGTGCACATGCATCGGGGCATCGACTACTACAGCTTGTTGTTCGCATGTATTAGCGCGCGACGTTTCGGAGTCTTATGTCTGTCTCGTGATATGGAGGATGCAACAGAAGAACAACGCTGTTTACACGCGACAGCGGAACTTGAACCTCGCATTTTGGTGACTGATGATCACGAACTATCGGAGGTGGTGGGCTTATTGGCGGCAAGAGGGGTGGCGGACAAGGGTGGTGGAAATGAGGAAGAGGCGCTTAGAGGAACATTTTCCAACTACAAAATAGCATGGGCGAAGCAGTTACTAGGGTTAGGTGTGCAAGTTTTAGGATTTGCAGACGTACTAAAAAAAGAACTATTAGGGGGGCAAAGACAAGAAAAAGAAAGTTCGTTGACACAAGTATCTCGGATTATGTTGCAACAACCACTCGACCAGAACCACATCAACTTCGAAGAGGACCTCCACAACATCAACAGTACTAGTAAAGCCTTTCCTCCTCTCCTAGGTCCAAGCGACATCCTTTATTACATGTATACTGGTGGTACGACGTCAGCCTCGAAATGCGTTTGCGTGACTTTCGCCATGGTGGAATTCGAGGTGATGCAGGGATACCCAGAGCTGTTTCGAAGGTGTGGAATCTCAGCAAGTAACAAGCACAGTCATAATATGGTGTGCCTCAATTACTTCTCCGCTTATTGGGCCGCATCTTCTCTCGGGGAATGGAGTATCGCTTTAGCCTGCGGTGGTTGCCTAGTCGTAGCTGAAATTCCGACAAGGGCCTCACGACCACAAGCTCTAGCGAGTGTTTTGAAGAGGCGGAAAGTTACAGTGTTTGGAGCAGTACCGTCATTACTGGAAGCGCTAGAACATGAAAATGTTTTCGAAGATGGTACTAGGACCTTGAAGAACGCTTTGATCTTCACGTGGGGAGAAGCGTTGCTAGAGCATGTGTCAAGCGCCTGGCGGAAGCGTGGAGCATTTCTGTGCGAACTACTCATCGCGACAGAATACTGGTTGTCGCTCTACAAGTTGCTACCGCCACTAGGTAGTACTCAAGGAGCCTTAGGAGACCTTGCAGTTGTAGAACAAGCATCCACGAGCAACAAGACTGTTGATAGTGAGAACTGCTACGAAGCTCTTTCTGCTTGTAGAATTCTCTTACGGCGCATAGATGTCGATGATGATGTTGCAGATGACGAATCAACGGAGATGACCCAGCAAAAGAAGTTTGTCTCTCCCGCACAAGCATTTGCTGAAGATCTCATCGGTGAGCTCTGTCTCGCAGGTCCGATGGTTGGGCGCTACGTTCGGCCAGACCTGCAGGCGAAGGGATTTGTTACCCTGCAGGCTGAAGAAGGAGAAAGCCACCATTTCTACAAAACTAGTGATTTGATCAAATTCGTCGGCTCGGAAAAAAAGATGCAGTACTGTGGCAGAGCTGACGACTTCGCCAAGATTGGAGGGAAATGGGTGGATCTAGGCGACATCGTGCGAAAGATGCAGCAGCACGCAGACGAGGCGGTTTGTGTCTGGGACCCAGAGAAGCGAATTCGGCATTTCTGCGTGGTGATTCGGGAGAAGGAGGAAGATGCTGTTGCTGTTGCAGAAAAGGCCATTGCGGATAGCATACTTTCGACGAATGCAGGACTAGGTCAAGGACTGGAAACAACCTCACCCGATATTATGGATCTGGAACAATTTGCGACTGCGTCTGCGAAGAAGAAACTGAAACGAAAGATGCTCTCGCCAGAAACCGCGCAACAGGACAAAAATGACACAAAGCGTAGTCGTGTGCCGGTGGAAGCGGGCAGGATTGTGAAAAGCCCGCAGAACAAGAAGTCTAGTGTGGTGGAGGAAAGTCTTCCGTCTAGCCTCGAGGAAAGGAAACTAGATGAGGGATGGGGGTCAGAGCAGAGACGAGAAGTAGTGGTCAAAGAGGTAGAAAAGGTGAACGTCGATGTAAAACTTCATCAACCATCATCTACAACTTTAGCATCTTCTGAGCCTTCAACTTCTAGTCGTGCCCTCGCTTGCGTGAAGCTTTATCCCAAAAAGGAGAACGCAAAGATCCATTTTCTCACGAGTTTGCCTCGTAACGCCGTTACCGGCAAAGTCGACCGCAAAGCCTTGCTAGCACAATTTTCGCCAGAAAAAGAAGCCTTACTACCTCACTATTGCCATTCGGCGAAGCTGTTTAGACGCGTTTTCGTGTACGCAAGATGGGTTTTTCTAGTACAGTTTTGGCTGCGATTTAGAAACGCTGGTTTGCTTGTGGCGCCAGCGACGTTGTCGAGATTGTCGCTCATTGGAGCACTGGACTTCGCGATCCATTTTCACAAAAGCGTGGTCTGGCCAAAAAATATTCGGAAGCAGTATGCGGAATGGCATGCTAGGATTCGAGCAAAGAAAAATCCGGCTTCTCCAATCTCAATAGGAGGTAATAAGCATCTTCAGAAAATAGATGCTAATAAACCTGCGCTGCTGTCGATGTTTGACACTCTGAGGAGTCGGGCCAGTGGATCACCCGGTTGTTTAGAGCAACTAGAAGGTACTTTGGTAAGTGTCGCACCTGGTTTTAAGTTGTTCAGGTACGTGGGACAGAATCAATGGTGGCGCAAACCTAATATTAAAGAAGGAGGTGAACAAGAGGAGGTTAGTAAAACAGAGGTGATGGAGCCAGAAGTGTTTCAAACTCTACTAGCATCACGTCGACAGCACTGGGCACTGCAGCAGCCATGCTATGGAAGTACGTATCAAGTCCCCTATCCCGAGGCAGTGCGATTTATTAGCTCTGGCGACTCAGACCCGAGAAAGATTATCACTCGCGCAGCGAAGAAAAAAGCACCGTCTGCTATTGAGAAAACGAAAGTACAACAAGTAGAGCAAGGTGGAGCAGATAAAGCGCCAGGTCTCACTACTATCAACGCAACTGACGACATCGTCATGGTTCATGAAGTTGAAGCGGACAACGAGAAGCCTCCCGCACCTCGAAGCATATCCACCCAGCACAAACTAGTAGAGCCGCACCTTCAAGCTGCCGCTGATGACGAACTATTTACCGGTTCTGCAGAGCAAGAAGCGGAGAGATACTTCAACTTCGCTGTTGACAGCTTGGACTGGGAGTACAGTTGGTTGTTGCAAGATGTAAGAGGATTGTCGAAGAAGTTGAGTGCTTGTGTTAGTCGTGGTGATAGCTCAAGCTTGTGTTCGACTTCGTATCCGACTTCTAGTACTTATTTCTCTTTGCTGACTAGAGCACGCGACTCCAGCATTCTTTTTTGGGTCCTGGTCAAAGTCCAGAGTGACGAGGAAAACGGCGACTTCGCACATGCTTGCGATAAGCGGTTCCCTTTCGGCTTGCTAGGGCTTTACGCCTGTTTTATGGCTGGATTGTTCCCACTTACGCGGCAATTGCTCGTTGCGTATGCGTTGACGAAGTACTATCGTGCTGCGGAGTCAAGTTTGTGGCGACGCCGGTATTTGTCAACTTTGGGACCAGAACAGAGTGCCTTAGAAAACGAGCGAGAAGCAGAAGTGTGGTGTGCTTTTCAGGAGAACTACGAGACGGGTGGTAGCAGAGGAGGTCTTCAAGGTTGGGTAGATCCATCAAAAGGTCCATCATTGAACAAATTACTGTCAGCGACGAAGGGCAAGGGAAGTATTAAATTATGTCCTGTGACGAGAATGAGCATTGCTGACGCAGTTACAACCACATCAAATGACAGCTCTCCTGCAGCTCTTGCTGCTCAAGCAGTTGCTGCTGCTCGTGATGGCGAAAAAACTATGGTCAAGGCGTTGGCGATAACCTCTAGTGCTATCGTGTCTTCATCAACAACGAGTTCAAAATCAAATCCAAGGAGTTCTCTCCTCGTTTCTCGTGAAGGTGCCAGAACTTCCATCTCATCCAGAGACACTACCACCATGACGAAAGACGTCTTGACACAGCACCTAGCACGCCTCTGGGCACCACGCAAACACACGCAAGCACGCTACAACCACGATTCTCACGAGTTCTTCTACCTCCTCTGTTTTTCACGGTATTGGCAGCGCTACTGCAACGGAGATTTTCGAAGGTGGCGGTTGCAAATTTTAGCTCTGGGTGTCGCGCACGATGACTTCCCCTGGCATAAGCTGGATCCGGAATTTCGTGATGGAAAGAGGACGCTGTCTTTGCGACTTCTCTATCGTAGAGCATGGCAACGCGCGTGGGGAGCACTCAAAGATTAAGGGTTACCGAATTGCATCCTTCACTACCATTCTTGACTTATATTTTCCAATAGGAAAGAAGTCAAGGATGATCTGAAGAATGTAATTGCGCAACCCCTAAAAAGAGTTCCGGTTTCAAAAAATGGGTACTCCTACTAGAAGTAGTGGTCGCGGTCGCCTAGTAGTGCAGCCTCCAGTCGTGCCGTCATGCGGACAGAACAAGCGTCCTTTTTCCCTAAACAAGAACAACATCCCTAGCTTCCCACAAGAGATGATGTACGGGCGTTGCGCTCGTGTGCGTGCGCATGGTAGCTCTTTCCCCACTCGATGTAACCGAGACGCATTGTGCTCTATCGCTTACCCATCTTCGGATTTTCCTGGTCTCTATACAACTTCTTCTAGTACTAGTACGAATACGACCGGACTGGGAGGAAAGCCTAAAGGAGCTGCTACTTCCAAGAAAAGCATTACCACCGGCTTTCCAGGACCGCTATCTAGTACATCCACGTCTTCTCCAAGGTCATGGCCATCTCCATCGTGGTCATACTCCAAGGCAGAATTTCGTTGTTTTGAATGCAGACTACTAGACTCGGAGGCATTGGCGAAAGCCGAAGCAGCTGAGAAGGAAAGGAAAGTAGTCGAAGCAGAACATCAGACAAACGCTCTACAACTACAACGACAAGGATTTGAGCAGCCGGGTTCTGGTGAGTCAGTGGCGACTATGGTCAGTACTGCATTGGATGTTGACCTAGGAGTTGGCGAAGACGGAATAAGCCTTCTGGACGCTTCTTCAATGACCACAGTAACGACTGATGGAGCGGTGACACCAAGTGGTACTGCCACAGCCGCGCCGCAGAGTAAACCAGAGAACAGCAGCGCTGATAAAGTACAGAATCTTCAGGATGGACAGCATCAACAAAATCAAAATCCGAAGAACCAAAAAAAGGGTAGTCGTGGTGACTATGCCTTTTTGCATTTTCCAGAAGTTGAGCCTACGGTGATTGCAGAAATGAAAGAGGAAGATAGGAAGAAGCGCGCTGCCTGGAAGGCAGGAAAGAGTCACCTTTTTTCCAATGGACTCAGTTTTTCTACGTCCTGTAGTACTGAGAACAACACAAGTGAAGGAGTAACAGCAAACTTACAAGAAAAGATTCTAAGTATAGTGGAACAAGTTTGCGGTTTCCGACTAGAGTTGCAAGCAGATCTGAAGAATATCGATTCAACGGCTCTGATATCATTGCAGACGAACTTGCAGGCGAAAATTGGACGCTTTGCACGAGTCACTTTCTCGGAGTTGCGGAATATGGAAACGATGTCTGATTTGGTGGAGTTCATAACCGACAGGGAACGATCACAAGCAAACTCGGAGGGAGAACATAGGGGTCGGGGAATGAGAGATGATGCTGGCGAGATGGTGGTGGGGATGGTTGGGGGACTGGAGGGTAAGCGAAAAGAAAATGAGGATGAAGAAACGAGTCAGCAAATTATAGGTGTCAGCGCGAAAAGAAGCAGCAAAAAGCGAAATACCAAACAACAGGTCTCTACTACTTCGGAAAAGGTGGACATCGACATATCCTCAACAAGTCCCAGCGACGTCCTCATCTATCCGACATCGTTATTTGTCAATGACGCAAGCGTCGAGGCGGTTTTAGCTTCACCAAAGTTGCTGTCTTCAAATGAAAAGCGGTACTGGGACAACCACTTTGAAATACGCAATGCCCCAGAGCTTGCACGTTTGCTGACATTGTTGCCGCGTGAAGAGGAGACCAGAAATCTGGCAGCTGCAACTACTGATACCCAACAAGGCACATCACAACGACAAGAATATCGTGCCTACCTCACACCTCGTTATTTCCGTGGCGGTGTCGCTTGGCAGTTTAACCTCGAAAGTCGTATCCCTGAAGACGCCTTTGATTTTGCAGCACTCACTTTGCCCTACTACTACCCTGAACTAGTAGCGGAATTCGACCAGGCTTGTGGTGGTGGGGATCGTGCGAGAGAGGTGGCGACCGATTGCTCTGGATCGATGAAATTGTTGCAAGAATTAGGCTTGGTAGACTTGTCGAAAGCAGTGCACGACAACTGGCCAAGAGCACATGTAGATGTTGATGGCGCACTCCGTTACATGCTGAGTCTGAGGGACAGGGTGGCTAAAGAGCAGGAAAAGGAAGAGGAAGCGAAGAAATTAGCTACTGAACAGGAGGAGAAAGAGAAGGAAGATGCTGAGGCGAAGAACGTTGAGGAGGCAGAAGTGTGGAAGGAGGAAGCGAAGAACGTTGAGGAGGCAGAAGTGCGGAAGGAGGCGGAGGCATCAAAACCAAAATCTTCTTCAAAACAAGGCACAACCACGAGTGGAAAATCGCAGCAGGAGAGTGGGCAGGTCGATGAGAGCAAGGGCACGATGAATAAACAGAGGAAACAAGAAGAGGCGAATGGTTCTGAACCCTCAGCCCCAAAGAAGCCTTCGGCAAAAGCAGAAACGAAAGCTGCGAGTCCAGCTGATACCTCATATAATCCAAAGGAAAGTAGTACTACTTCTACTTATCTTCCTACCCAAGAACACAAGCAAAATTCTTCTTCCTCTAGTGCTCGTGTACACTCGAAGACGAGACCAGCTCGCCTTTTTTTCGATGGTTCCCTCAAACGATCAAGTCGTCGGGATATTTTTAGAGACTGGCGACGCGATTGGGGACCTCGAAATGACTCTCCATGGGCCTGGAAACCCTACAGAGTCTTGCAGGTTGAAGATTGCTATACTTAAGTGTTAACCAATTACATCCCCCACAACCATTCCTCACTCTTTTTCCAGTAGGAAAGAGGTGAGGGATGTTCTGAAGAATGTAATTCTGCAACCTTTAATATACTCAATCGTTTTTCTTCTTCCTAATAGTGAACCATGCGATTGGGGACGCGAACACTATGACGCCGTTGGTAAAGACTTTCATGCAACTCGTGCAGGCGTTTAGTGCGGCTTTTCCTGAGGTGGTGGTGAAAGATGTTGGGGAAACTGAGGGGTCTGATGGTGATGACGGTCTTGACGGTCTTGATGACGAGTCTGATCGACGCAGAAGTCGACGGCATCGTAGTAGTCATACTGGTAGTCCGATTGTCAAGGCAGCGGAGCAATGTTTGAAAGAGCGCGCTTTACGCCTACCTCTTGGGCGGGACGCATCAACTTCGAACAAGGACAACCCTTCCCCTCTAGGTCGTGCACGACAGCTTAGCTGCATGATTGCAGAATTCTACTCACGTAACCGAAAATTGCTTCGAACAGGAACTACAACATCCTCTTCTACCACAGGTCCGACTACTAAGTCCAAGACCTCTAGTCGTACTGATATCCAGTTTTTTACACCTCCACCATTTCCAAGTGTCAGCACCCTATCTCTCCTTGAGCAGCGACTCCAAAAAGGTCTTTTCCTCGACCATGTGCGGAACTACGCGCAGATTGCTTTTTCAGATTGCGCCTCTGCCTTTTGGAACGGACCGCTTTTACAGCGCGCGCGTGGCCACAGTTTCCACTTAACATTGGAGAAAACAGCAATGGTGGTCCTGCAACTGATTTCTAGATCTATTCGTGTCCCTGTGGACCATATTCTATTAGGATGCTTGTTCCCCTAATCCTTCAGAATCAGAAGCATCCTGAACTTGTTTCCAAGAGGGAAAGGGCAACAGGATGCTCTTCGAGATGGATTTGGGTATTTGGGTGAGCTCTAATTTTATGTGCCGTTGGGGGTTTGGCCTATTATCGAGCAACCTTGTCATATGCAAAATGGCAACGGAAGCGATTCATCTACAATCGGCAGGTGGAAGAGTGTCCGAAGCCTCCGAGGATAACGGAGAGCAAGATGGAGGCCGAGAATAGTATTATCACAAGCACAACTGCAGGAAAAATTTCTTCGAATGGATCCATCAAGAAAATTGACGATGTTCATGACGACCACAGAAACGTCACCACCAATGCCGCGGTTCTTTCGACGTCCGATGGTCACCTTAGCACAGATCGAGGAGCATCAGGACGAAAAGATCAGAACCAGAAGTCTCCTATCTCTGCTAGTAGCAAAAGTGATACTTCTAGAACTTATACTAGCAGTAAGTACAAACGGGAGGGGACCGCGAGCGACCACTCCGCACCGGATCGCTTAAGGAAGAAAAAGAGAGAGAACGTTCGCACAGAAGAACAAGAACAGAATGATCTGGAAGTGTTGAGGGAGCCGAAGACTGTTGCCGTGGAGGCAACTGCATCAGAAACTTATGCAGTAGTGGAAGAAGAAAGTTCTACACATGATGTTGAAGCAAAAAAGGAGGAATCACAGCTACCAGAAGACAACTACAAGGACAACAAGAAGGATGACCATAACAAGAAAGGTGAGATGAAACCTCCTCCAAGGAGAAAAATCGACTACAACTACGCAGGAACTCCCCATCCGAAGCAAAGAGGAGACTACGTTACGTACTGGGTGCAACCACTGGAAGACTATCTAAAGCATGCAATTACAAGTGAAAACTTCCAAGAACGGCTGGCTGACGTGTATCTTCAGAAAGGACGCAACATTATGGTCAACATTATTAGTGTCCATCTTTCTCGGCATCTTGATCCCTGATAAGTGTACAGGTCAACGCCTAAACCGCTAAGCCAACTGCGTACTGTTCCCCTGTATAATTCTTCTCATGAATATTACAAGGGGATGAAAGGGGTCGAAATGAGGGGACCAAGATGGATTAAAGCTGAGTCTAATAACAACTTTTTTCCTAAGACGATCCCCAGGATTTGTCCGAGTCGAAGCATTCTACTGGGTATCATCCCGTTTAGGATTTTAGTGCCGAACCGAGATGGCCGCAATGAGGAAGAAATGGTGGGGAACGTGGTCGTGGACCGAACGTTTGAGATCAATGTGCAGAGGCAAAGTTTATGGCAATATATCGGAAGATCTCAACAATACATCGTCAATTTCAGTTTTTACTAAGTTTCTCAGCTCCTTGCCTATTTATTACAGTACCCATTAGAGGACTCGTTCTTTCTTCCATCTTCCCTTCCTTTCTCCTCACTCCCCTTTCATTTCTCTGTTTCGGTGCCGTAACGTCGCTATCCAACATCATGCGCCAGCGTGAATGGCGAGCACCTGCAGGTTCAGATCCCTGGCTTGCGCAGAGAATTGGCATGAATATTCGTCCAGCAGTGCGAGAGGCATATCCTGGTGTGTCGCAGGTCATCGAGTACCAAAAAATACAGCCGAATGAAGACCAAAGTCGCAGGGGAAAGTACTTCAGTCATGCTATTCTTTGTCGTTCGTCGCCTATTCTTGTTGATCTCCTTCGTCGTTCGTGCCTAATTTAAAGTGTTTCGCTTATAAGTACTTGATATGATAAAAATCTAGTTTTTGTTACTTTTCACCAAGCCTTTACTCTGAGCCGTTCACAATATATGAGTTATTAATTCACTTCTACTACCAACATCCCATAACTACAGGAATCTGGACGTTCCGATGGATGCGTTTGTAGACGAGCATGATACTGGAGAGTGGACCTACGGTTTTGGCTTGCAAGAACACACCTGTGCACCTGGGTTTGCATTAGCCGTTCATTTTTTTGACCTCCTGCAAACGCTGGCGACAAACCCTTTTCGACCTGTGTAGCTGATTCATCATGTAGTCTAGTAGTAGAACTCACAAGATTCACCAGTGTAGATGATTCAATCTACCTGGAAATCAAAGAGAGACTCACGTACGTAGTTGGACAAGGTTGCATTTGGAGATGATGCAAACGAAGTTATAAATATCTACGCGCATCATGATCCAAATGTTGTTAGAGAAATGATGAATGAAAGAGGGCGTCACAAGATCCGTTGTGCAGCTTTAGTTCATATCATCCAAAAGAACCGCTTTTGCTGGTCAGGCCACTCGAGAGCAACACTCGTGTTGCGCTCTCAAGTTTTGTGTGTACAATCTGTGTCTTCCGATACGGATCCGATCTCAAGGATTAATTACGATGTTGAGACAAGAATGAGACCAAGATCATCTGGAGGTGGCTATACTGCAGCGACAGTTCATCCGCAGCAGCAAGGATGTTCTGAAGAGAAAGTGTAAGCTACATGCTCTTTCTTGAATTTGAATGATGTAGATGTGACCCTTCTGATGTCGAAATTTGATTCTTGTCTACAACACGACCCGTTGCACCTTCATTCTTATTGCCATTTGTTATCTTACAGCTACAGGCGGGATCGATATTTCTTATTCCGAACTCCCCGCGCGACCGCGAGTTGGAACTATAACCTAGTGGAAGATGTTGTTTTCTTGAACAAGAGGTTGAGCTCATACCAGGAGAGACATTATCTTCTTTCTGAAATCTAAAAAGACAAAATGTCTTCGGCCGTCCAGCAAGTGTGCGAGCTGCTTGGTGCGGCGCTGAAGCACGCGGATTATGGCAAGGTTGTCCAGCTTGTTGGCGAACTCTCAGGAATGCTGAAAGAGCGCAGCCAGACTGCATCCCTGATCGATGAAACAAGACACGATTTACTCCTGCGGCTAGTCGAGGAGCTGCCTCAAGTAGATTTTGAGGGCAGGAAAGATATCGTTGCTCTAGTTTCGCTGGTGTCGAAACTGCAGGTTGGAGGCAGTAGCAGTAGTAGGAGTAAGGAAGCTGGCGGACTAAAAGACAGCTCCGTTGACGAAAACACACTTTCGGATTTCGAGAAATATGTGGTATTTCATCTATTTGTAGTTAAACCGGTGACGAAAACACATTTTCGGATTTCGAGAAATATGTGGTATTTCATCTATTTGTAGTTTCATTGCAATGTATATTAGCGTTGCGCCTCGTGACTTCATATTATTTGACGCTGCAGGGTGTCACCGTATAGTCTAAGGGTTGGCATGCTAGCCAATGATAGACTTCATGGAATGGAGTGGATGGTTGGTTGGTAGTTTTGTGAGGGGTCGAACTTTTCTTGAGATGGCATGGTTTTCGTGCAGTACTTTTCCCGCATTCACTCGTCACTGACTGAACCATCAAATTTCCATGTCATCACCAAATTCCTAACAGATCTCGAAGCAGCTAATCTCACGCCTGGCCAAACGCTACGCTGAAGTACCCGATCTCAGTCTGAACTACGGCATTTTACTCAGAGAATTTTGCAGGTGTCCTGGGATTAGTCGGCACGCTTTGGAGTCTCGAGTGCTCTACGACCTCTTTTTGATCGCCAGGAGAGGAGAAAACTTCGACTTGGCCTCAGATGCGTTTCTTTCAATAATTATGATTGGTTTTGGTTTACAGGCTGAACTAGTACTAGCATTTCTATATTACATTAAAGGCTACTTTTCAAGAATTTCAATTTGCTTTTCCATCGATCTTCACTTGAAGATGGGACACTGTGACAACGCACTTTGCTCTAGCAGTTTCAGATCCGCTGCTCCTCATTTCTAATCCAGAAGACATCCTCACACGGCAGAAGTCTCTTGGCGCCAGCTGGATTTTAGCGAATTTCGAGGAATTTTTCCAGAAATACCACGAAATTTTACTTGCCGAGAGTGACCAAAGAGCAGCCGAAGAAGACCTCTACATCTGCCAACGACAATCGCTGAAACTGTTATCGGACATGCTTCTGGACCGGACCTTCATGCAGATCATGCTACGATACATCAACTCGGATGAGTAATTTTTATACTTGTTCATTTTCTGCTTTTTATGAAGACGAATAATTTTATGTATGAGACTTGATATTAACTCTCTGGCTTGTTCCTTGTTGAGGACCTTGAGAGGTAATAAATGTTGTTACTACATCGATACCACGCAAAAATACGTGCAGGTACCTTAAAGTCCACATGCAGTTCCTGCGTTCCTCTTCTAAGACGATCCAGTTTGAAGCCTTCCACGTGTTCAAAATTTTCGCTGCCAATCCCAACAAGAAACCTCGAGTCACCCGCATTCTCTACCAGAATCGCCTCAAATTAGTGGATTTTCTGGGTACGTTTCTGGTACCCGAAAGAAATTCCGACCAACAGTTCTTGCAGGACAAGATGACGGTCATTCAAAAATTGAAGGCCCTACAACTACCTGACGACACGACGACACCCAGTGGAGCAGCCTCAAATGCGGGGACTTCTCAGGCGTCGACCAATGGCGGAGCAGCCTCAAATGCCGGAACAGAGTCGACGACTCAGGCATCAACCACAGGGTGATGGTTCCCTGAATCGCCCTCTGTTGGTTCTTCGGGAATATTGAAACCGAAGTACTCGAAAGATGGAGTTCAACTCCTTCAAGCCTCCAATTATACCCAAGCAGCCTGTTTATAAACGCGAAACTGTTGTTGATAGGAAAGAACTACTCCGTGAAACTACGGTCGTGGTAACCCAACATAGATATCGAGACTTCGCGCTAAAGATGAATGTCGTATTTTTTCAACAGATTCAACGAACCATTCTCTCTGTTACGCATGATCAATGTTGTGTCGTGGTGATGTTTTGAGTTCAGCCGCTCCTTGTCTATTTGGAGCTATTTGGCGGTTTCAAGAATCTGTTTTGATCGAAATCTCCAAATCCAAATCCAAATCGGTGTCATGTGACTGAAATTCGAGAACAGCTGTGCATCGGTTCAGACCAGATAGGACTTCCATTTGTCTTGCCACTGTCTGTTGTGATTTCCCCATCCTCTTGTCCCTGATGATTTGTACTTCCATACTGACAGTTGTCGTGCCTAGATAGTCCGAAATTTTGGAGAGAGACACAAGTCGTGAATGCATCTTGTGAACATTCTCAAACAAATAGCACATCGATGAATACTTCATATTAGAACGTAACCCTGAAACAACAAACTGCAGCCGAATCACAGGATAATAATAACGAGAAAAAATGGGAGACCCCAGTTTTCTTGTCCGTGGTCCTAACAAGGCAACTGCGTTTCAGCTTGGCACCACGAACAGTCCAAGAAAACGAACGGTCCCTGCAACTGCCTCTGCTGTCCCGGACGAACCTGGAGCCTCATCATCATCATCATTATTCTCGTCGTCTTTTTTTCCATCAGCACCATTGTCTTTGTCAAAACCAGCAGTAAGAGCGCTACAGAACTCAACAAGCTTCTCAGCGGACGAAGCATGTCTCTTGAATGGCGCGCAGTGTAATAAGACGGATGATGTGTTGTATGAGATTCAACAGGACATCAAGTCAGAAAGACTGGCAGCAGCAGAAGATACACCCAAATTTCATGCTGCTGCGAAGAGAACGGGGAAGAGAGTAAGTACCCGTGAACTTGTTTTGATGACTCTATTTTCAACATTCGGAATGTTGTAGTGTCTCTACGTTATGAGTGAGGATGAGAGGTAAGCTTCCTCATACTAGAATCCCCTTTATCCCTTCAGGTCCAGCAGCTCCATGAGAACTTCCAAGAAGCGCTCAAGAGGTATGATAAGGTCCGTGCAGAACTGGATACAAGCGAGTTTGATCGGGCAAATCGAGCGCTCAACGTAACACATCGAATCGCACTGGATTTGTACGGCGAAAGCTGTCAGCAGTTCAGCGATCCTAAAGCGGAATGCAGTCAGATTTATGGCTTCCTTGATGAATAAGAAACTGAAGAATCTTTACGCGTACAGTTTGACCTTTTATTCTCTTTCGTGAAGCACACGATAAATTGACATTTTTTGAACATCATTTACATGTTCTTCTATGTACTTCTGTCCCACGACACTGCAACAATCAAGTGCAAGATCTTCTCCTAAGACATCATGTCGCAGATGAATCAACGAAAGTGGGCACGGATGCCATCACCAGAGTGCCAAGTTGGCCTCACCACGCCTTGGGACGATTCGCTCATTCATATTGGAGCGAAGTACGCAGGAGGAGGCTGTGCGATACTATGAGGTGGGCCACCCACTGGTCGAGGAGGCCTTTCCCTATGATCATTGCTCGTTCCAAACAAGCAAAGTAGTGAAAATGAAAATTTTCCTTGTTGAAAAGATAATCGTTGTCAACAACGCGCAAGGTCAGGATCATGGTGAGTACTACGTTGCGATTTCAATAAGCATGATACACACAGCGATGTTGCATTTTTGTCGATTTTGATGTATGGATTCAGTCAATCACCATTTATCACTCGAGAATCTGAAATGAAGCACAAGCACCCGGTACGAGCAGTCCGATCAAAGTGTTGCTCACCCGAATTACTCAAGCAAGAAACGAGGAAAAACTAAGGATGAGAGAAAAAGGTTGTAATGTTCAAAAATGAGACGCAGATGGGACGACAACATGTTGAAAAAAATGCTGAGGTTGTGTTTCTGATATGGCGACTGTTTTCATCTCATCTATTTTTTTCCAGGCAGGCGGGCGCGCGGATTTTAGGAGAGCTAAGTTAGAAGTTCATTGTCGTTACATTGTGACAGTCGGTCTCACTCTCAAGTCGAGCATCAGCTGGGTCTACATATAACGCTGAGTTGTACTGCTACTGTCTTTGGAGGAAAATATGAGGTAGAGTGATCATGGAAAAGACCTAGCAAAAAGATGGAGCAATATGAGAAATTGGAAAAAGTCGGAAAGGGCACCTATGGCGTCGTTTTCAAGGCACGGGATAGGCAAACTGGTACATCAAACATGTGCCTGTAAACCAATGAGTGTATGTGCAGGCAACGTAAACCAAACGATGTTGGATGTTTCTTTAAGCCAAGTACTAGTGCTGTTGTCAAGGTCAACCAAACGAGTCTTCTGATCCTTCATGTCTTGCCATGATGAAAACTGCCATCCTTATCATCAAGCAATATCCGCTAAGTCTTCCTCAAGTAATATCTGCTCATCTGATTCGTCAATAACCACTAGTACAAATCCAACGCTATCAACCCACAGGTGACATCTGTGCCTTAAAAGCCATAGGCCTGGAGGCGGAGGATGAAGGCATACCCTCAACCGCGATACGAGAGATCGCCCTTCTCAAGGAGCTGCAGCATCCGAATATAGTTCGTCTCTACGATGTTATACACACGGAGAGCGAACTGACGCTTGTTTTCGAGTTCCTAGACCAAGATTTGAAGAAGCTGTTGGACAACTGCGAGAGGGGGTAATTAGTAAAAAGTTTAGATTGTGACTGACTCTGACAGTGGCTAGCACGAGATTTAAGAAACCTAAACAATTCTTTCATCAACCCTACAGTACTTGAAACCCTGTTTGCTTGGCAGATATCAGAACTGAACTTTGATGTTTCACAAAGTTCAAAACAGTTTAATTTCACAGGTTAGACGCGGTGACCTGTAGATCGTTTATGTTCCAGTTGCTGCGAGGGATAGCCTATTGTCATCAAAACCGCGTTTTGCATAGAGACTTGAAACCGCAGAACTTGTTGATAAATCGGGAAGGCGCTCTTAAGCTTGCGGACTTTGGGTTGGCGAGAGCGTTTGGTACTATTGCGTCTTTTTTGAGATTAATTTTAATTAATTACCACTAAATTACCACTAAAATATGAGCTCTAGATAACATGAACCGCCGCATGACGAACGAAGACATGGCTTAAGTGGAAAAATATGAGTCATATGGTGTCATTGTTTGCAGGATAAATCAAAATGGAAATCATGATACAGATACTCACTATGTATATACCTTTCCATATCATGTTGGAAGACTGACCAACTTCAACCAATCATCTTCGCACATGATCTACAACCGAAAAATTCCCATCAGGTATACCCGTGCGCTCTTACACGCATGAAGTTGTCACCCTGTGGTATAGGAGTCCCGACGTTTTAATGGGTAGTAGGAAATACTCGACACCAGTCGATCTCTGGAGTTGTGGCTGTATCTTTGCGGAGATGATAAATGGGAAACCGCTGTTTCCAGGCAACACAGATCCGGATCAACTACAGAAAATCTTCCGAATGCTGGGAACGCCATCGCCGCTGACGTGGCCGAGTACTTAGACTTTATGAATTACCTCTGCAAGGGTTTTGTTTGTTTTTTTGCTATACTTTCTTCCACATGCATCGAAGCCTTAAGAGGTAAAAAGAGTAGAAGTACAACAACTAAGCAAAAGCAGCGACATAAAACCACACCAACATAAAATCTCACGGTTCGAACCTGACTCAAATGCTCCCAGGCGTCGTCGAGCTTCCTGAATGGAAGAATGATTTTCCACGATTTGAGGGGAGGACGTGGGAACAGATAGCTAGTGCTATAGACGAATCAGCGATAGTCCTTGACGAAAACGGTCTCGATCTCCTATCCTTATTCCTCCAGTATGACCCCACAAATCGAATAAGCGCTCGCCTGTCTCTGGAACACGAGTACTTTAAGGGACTGCCTGATGCGGTGAGGTATATCCAGCAATGATGAGCAAATAAAAGCCAAGGAACTACGAAGAGAAAGATTAGGATTATTACAATTTTTGCGCAGCCACAGTGTTGGTTCTCTTTGGTGGCTGAGGCAATGATATCAGATTTCGCTTTGTTATAGGTATGACTTCTATTAGCCGTGGCTTTGATATGATTTTCGCAAACTGAAACATTTCTGATGATAAACGGTTTTGGTCAATTTTTTCACTTGTAGTTCATCATTTTGGAAATACAGTTTTTGTCTGCCTTTCGGGACCCCCGCTGAAGCAGACAATACGCACCCCTTGGCGTTCCAAATACCCCCCTTGTTCCACATTCCCCAAGCAGGAAAGACGATTTTGGGAGCAAACAGTTAAACACTGATTTCTTCACTGTACATAAGAATGTAACTATTTTCAAAAGTTGTATGCGACATGCTCACGTACAATCTGAGAGTGCCTCTGACTCTACAGTGTCCGGCTTTGCAAGGATAAGCTGATTTCCCAAATCACACCAAGTAAAAATATTGAAGGACCGACCACGTAGGACTGTATCCCCGGAATCGAGAGGAGAGCTGAGTGTGTCAGCAACCTGCTCAGTCATATTCCTCTGACATCTGTTTTGATTTTTCTCTGAACTGAGAGTCGTGGAGGGGCGTGCCGTGCTCTGCTGAGAGTCGGCACTTCTCATGTGATCACAGAGTAGCAAGTCGTTCTTGTCACGACCCGTTTTTTCCCCGTCGAAGCCAGGAATAAGACTCGGAGGAGGAAAATTTATCTAAGGTAGAATAGACGCCCTGCATGATATAGTGAGTGTGCCTACTTCTTGTTTCGCTTTTGCTGGACTTAATACTTTGATTTAAGTCTTCGAATGAAGAATACGAGTGACGATACGATATTCCGATACGACCACACCATGCCGGACTTGCTCGTGGTCTATAATCATTTACATCAGGGTTACAACTTTTATAACTATATTAAGTCTTCGAAAAAATGGCTTCCCACATCAACCCCTTCAAGTTTCTCCTCTCAACATTGAAGAATTCCTTGTTGTGCGATTTATGGTCAGCTTTTTTCCATCATTCTCGGCATCTTGGTCCCCTTTTCCCTTGCATTCTCGTGAAATACAAGGTAAAAGGGGTCAAGATGAGGGGGCCGAGGTGCAATCTAGCAGACTCTAATCGATTCTGCGACTGCTACGGCCCCACCTGTGTATGATGCTTTTCGAAGTTTCTCGGAGCGGCTACTTGGCCGTCAATCCGATGAGACTGGTCGTCAAGAAAAGAAGGGTGTCGATGATCCATGTGGCATCGCTACTTATCTGACTTGGCGTTTTTCGTACATGGTGACTGGGGTTCTTTTTTGCTGCATCCAACTCGGCTTCAGCTTCACGGAAATTAGCGACTTGAAGTCTGAATACGAAAAATTTCTGGCAGAACAAGTCGATTCGGAAATCCTCGATCTATCATCTGCAGGCTTGCTAGCTGCGTTCAAATCGTTTCTGGATGTCATTTATGCGTACGAACTAACCCTCTGGATATGCGGCATTGTAGGATGCGTTCTTCTGCTTGTGTCGGGTGTGATTTCGTGGCCGTGGTCATCTCTGGACGAGGGGACGTCAAGCGGAACAAACGTAACCCCTAACTATGCAGATACAAGTAGTCGTATGAAGACTACTACCACTATATCGTGCAGGCTGATGATGGTCGCATGGCTCCTGACGTTCCTTCCTCCGTTTATTGCGGTGATTTTCTTCCCAGTACGAATGCTGCTAGATTGGGATGCAGTTGTAGTAGGGATGTGCAAAGATGGGGTGACGTATGCACTCCTCTCCTCCGGCGCAGGGAGTTCTCTGATGCAAGACCAGATGCTTTTATTGAGTGAAGAAGCCCCTTCTGGAGATTTTAGCAACTTTGTAACAACAGTGACAACTTCTACTGGTGGTGGCAGTAGCGGGGTAGGGAGTGGCGCAATTGCAGCAGCAGTTGGCAGTGGCAGTAGCGGGATTGGCAGTGGGGCCATTGCGGCAGCAGTTGGCAGTGGCAGTAGCGGGATTGGCAGTGGGGCCATTGCGGGACCCTCCTCATCCTCAACAACTGTGGAACTAAACGGTCAAGCTATCGCATCCTGGTGCGAAGCAAAAGGTGCGGGTTGGAATGAACAATTTTTCCAAACGTTTGCGACATGCGCCAAAGCTGCAGAAGCGTCATGTCAAAGAAATACGTGTGATAATTCCCTTGTCACTGACGTTATCAGCGCGATTGTTCCCAATGCGACACTTTCTTTGCAGTTAGAGAGTAAGGTAAATCTGGCATGTTTGTCCAGCTGCGCAAACTTTGTGGCGGGGAGAACATCTAGCTTTTCCCCGGCTCTTACCGCACTACAGTCGCAGCGAAAGACTACGTATGCGAACGAGTTGAAGAATTGCGTAACTGCAGGAACGCCGACTTCCGCTGGAAGTGGCACTGCAACGACAGCATCTGCAAGTGTCGGTGGAGCAGCGCGGGAGCGTTCAAGGACAAGTCTGACAGCCGCAACACGTGACCTTTCAAATGACTTTAACGTAACTTCGCTCACTGAGGAACAGAGAGACGCTTATTATCAACAACTACAGACTCTGGCCGAAAAATCTAACACTGCTTTACACTCTGCTGACCAATTGATCGGATTGCTCGTTGGACTAGTCTTCGGGAGACAACTGCAAACAAGCGCCATGGGCCTAGTTGGAGGCATCGCTGAAGCTCTTTATAATGTCAAGTCCCTTTTTCCGGATGACAAATTTTCGCTCATCATACTCGTCACCACAACTCTGGAAGCGGTGTTGTTGATGGGCTCACTTCTCGGAGTGTTTAACCAAATTTTAGTAGGAGGAAGCAGTTCGTTGGCGTCGAACAATTTGGATTATTTCTTCACAATCGCGATAGTTGGGTTGGTCTTTTATGAGGGACTGCCTGCTTGGACTGGGTTTCGACTGTGGAGGAAGGCTGTTGAAGATGGTGCGGAAGAAGATGAGAAGAAGAAAATGTCCTCTGGGAATCCTCAGCGTGACCGATTATACCAAGAATGCAGGAACCAGTACTACGCCATGACCGTTTTGTTTCTCATTACCGGAGTTTCTCTCTATCTCTGGTCCCACCAAGACGACAAGCCGTTGTATGAACATGGTGTGACGGATTACGCAATAGAATATTGCTTGGATTTCAAGATGTATGTCGATATGGCCATAGCCTATTATGCGAAGAAGTGCGTGACTGCGGTTGCGACGACTGATCTGCTCTTGAGGGCATTCACGTCTGCTGGTATGGTAAGAGGGAATAAGGAATCGCAGATAAAGGTGGAGAATGAATTTGGTGTGCTTTTTGATATTGATGTAAAGGAGCAGAGGGCAACGTCTACGGGGAGGTGACGGGGCATCGTTTACATTATAAGATTTATACGCACGTTCTTAGTTGTTGCTTCTTGAAGATAGAAATTGTGACATGTATTTTTATCATAGCCTACATTCTGATCTAGAAAGTAGACATTTATGAAACGTGTGTTCAACTTTGGGCGGAACAGTAGGTGTGAGCGGGCGATATTTACTAGAGTGGATGAGCAAGCGCGAGTAGTGCAGATATGTAAATTAAGGTCGTAGCTCATCTCTTTTTTTGCGACTAAATCACTCAGCCGTTACCTTTGATCATCGATCAGAAACGAAAATGAAGGTGCCAGAGACAAGATTCTTCCGCTACCTCCTGCTCCTAAAAGGACTCTTATGCTGCTTCTTCCCATGCTTTGTTGACGCCAGCAAGACCCGTTTTGTCCATCCGATAAATCCTTGGGTCAAAAGGGATGCCGTCAAACTCTTCCCAGATCACGAGAGCGGACGCGCGCTTGTAGTTCGTGTGTTTCTTCAAGGGAGACGGGTGACAGGGATGAATGTTTTCGTTTGTCCAACAAGAAGCGTGGATGTGGATGGGTCAGACGAGCAGAGAGAGGAAGCTTCTGTGTATGAATTTTTCAACGTGCAGGAACCGGCTTGCGCCAATCCAGAGGAAGAACCATTAATGTCTGTAACACAGGGTACAAACTTGAAAGAGGCGCTGAAGAAATTTATCGATTGCGATTCCAAACTGACTTCTGACGGCCTCGCGACGTCATTGTCTATCGCGGCTGGTAGACGTGGTAGCAGATGGTCAGGCTTGAGTCAGCAGGATGTGGCAACTCGCGCAGAGAAAACAGCACAGAGTGTGCAGCGACATCGACTAGGATGGCTTAGAAGGTTATGGGAAAACAAAATTACGCAACCTCCTAAGTTGTGAGATGAATCGTGCCTGCATGCTACTACAACTGCAATTTTCATTCTCTTCATGCTAGCAATTCGCACGCGCCGAAAACGACAAACACAAAGGCTCGCTGCAACATGCGTTTGTAACGTGCCAACGCTGTGACAACCATGCATCCAGCACAGGCTCTATTCGTGTGGAACCTTTGCTCTATTTCCTCCAAGAAGAGTGCTTCATCAATGGCTTTTACCGGGAAATGGAGGCTCCTGGTTCTCCTGGAGGACTGTTTTTTCATGTGGATGACCGAAAGCAGGAAAGGACTCACCTTATTCGATTTTGGCGTGAATTTGAAGAGAAGCGTCGAAAGCACCGAGTAGGCGCATTTACTGGGGATGTGCAAAGAAAGAGCTATTTGGCGGATCTTCTACCAGGAACAGTGGAGTGGACACAAAATCTTCAAGCAGATAAAGATTCCACTCTACTACTGGAACAAGAGGATCCGAAAACGAATCCAGAAGCATACACTAGGAGACGGACCCTGAAATATTGTGGGTGGCTGACTGACGGTGAAGAAGGTGGCGAAAGCCTTAGCTCCGTTTTATCGACTGGAAAGCTATTGCACCAAGTGGCGACGAGCAACGATGCAAACTTTCTATTCGATCAAGAATCGACTTTTCACAGTGTTGTCGTACAAGGGAAATTTTTAGCTGCCGAAGAGGTCTTTAACAACATAGGCATCATTCCAGAATCATCGTCTACGTCGTCGTCTTCTTCGTCCCCTGCTGAAGTTCTTGTTAGAGAAGAAGCCGTAAAAAAAGTCCTGGCAGCAGTAGCGGATGACGGAGAGCTAAGCAAAATTCTGAAGGATCCGGGTATCAAAGTGGTACATGAAATCATTGCTTTGGGTTCTGGGCTTGAGAAACCTGATCAACATCGATTGTTGCTCAAGGACTTGCTGCCAGGTGTACAGACACGACTAGTGAAAGACTACAATACAGAACTAGTAGTCCATCTTCCCACGACTAAGCACTTGAGCACAGAAAATGACTTCGAATCAGTGCGCCAGTATGTGGCTGAGAAACTAAACCTAGAAATGGGTACAGGTGGGAAGTCTGCTTCCTCTTCTCGTTCACCACAAATATCGTACTTCCGCATTATGCCGGACCCAAAACGATTGCCCTGGGCATGTGAGCTTTATAAGAAGCTGTTTGAAGAGGATGGTTTTCGTCCGGTAATAGTGTCGACAACATTGACACACGCGATTCCACCACCATTTGAGTACACTGTAAAAACGAGAGCAGGAGAAGCTGGTCCTCTTGCTGGAGGAGGTGCATCTCCTCTGTGGAACCAGGTGGGAGACGAAACTGGGGATGCAGAAGATACCAAGGTAGTACTAGATGATTCGGCTCTGAAGAAGGTTCTTCAAGATTACACTAGTATGGATGAGGAGCATGATAAAACTTCCATGGAACAAGTGGAACAACAGGTTCAGGGCTCACCTTCAACATACACGACCCTAGAGGATTGGACTTTTGATTATCCTAGACCTGCCTTCTTACCTTTTGGTTTCACTGGCACCGCCTACACCCCTCAGAAAACCGCAGAGGAACTGAAAACTGCCATGCTGTCCAGACTACTGCCTTGTATTAAGGCTACAAGAAATCAATCTTCACAAGCATCCTGTGACCATTTTCAAGGGGAACAAGGTGCTACAGGATGCATTCCAAGGCGGATCTCTCTTAGTTCTAATTTTAGCGTTTCCTATTTTTTAAGACAAGTCTTGCCTGGGACTAGGAGGGGCAAATGGGTGGATTCGTCGCTTGGGGCAAAGGCGAAAGACCAAAAAGACTTCGTCATGTTCGTCTACACAGGCCAAAGTGGATTGTTTCTGAGACGCGACGTAGTGGAGCGATATCAAGAGAAAAGGAGAACTTCATCTGCAGCGATAGCGCGATATCAAGATGAAAGGAGAACGTCTACTGGTGCCTTCAAGAAAGAAGAAGAACAAGAGCCACAAACTCCTCTTACCACACTCCCACCACTACCTCAAACACTTGATGAATTTCAGTGCTATCTAGAAAGCGGCATACGGTCAGATGGTATAGTGTTTTCCTTGAGAAAGATTCGGGAGTGGTTATTTTCTGGCACCTCTGAGGTGGATATGGATGAAGCATCTCTTGGGAGTTTACTTCGTGGAAATTTGACGCAAGCTTTGGATTATTTGTCGTCAAAAAATAGCCCTCACTTTACTCCGTGGAACTCGATTTCAAAGTTGGACTTCTGTGTTGATGGAGTTTGCTTTGCTTAGGCGGGAAATTTACTAGGGCAATAGGCATGGCGTTGGAGGAACGATGCTGGTAATGCGAGGATCGTGTGTGTCCCTTAACCAGTGGTAGACATACTTCTTTGAAGGTTAAGGTAGTTCTGCTTGAGTGTGATCGGTACAACTTCTATCCGAGGAGAGAAGATCCTTCTTGATGATGTTCTGCACTGATTATCTGTGAAGTTCAAATTTCTCGGTTTGATACCTACCATGTTGTACTTTATGGACGACCTGTATTAATTGGCATTGGCAGACTATACAGCACTTCTACATACGAAATATGTTTACAACTGAATGAATGAATGTTAGTAAAAGACAGATGCTATTGTCACTTCTTGAGTGTAGTTACTTATACGTACTGTAGGTAATGATGTTATATAAAAATCTTAATCGCGTCGTGGCCTTTCCTGCAGCGGTTGTAATTTACCACACTGTGATTGAACTATCTTGTCTCGCCAGTGGTAGAAGAGAATGACCACCAGAGATGCATGACGATGATAAAGCTACTCGGTCGCTCACGCTGTCGGTGGCATGATTCCTCTGTGTCTTGTGCGAGAACGAAAAAACTACTCTTCGGTGTGAGCGTCTTCTAGAAATAGATACTACTAGCGGACGAAAAAAGGGGAAGTGGCGCGAGAATATCATATCAAACGAGCTTGAAAGACAATGAATTTCTCAAAAGGAGACCAGTAATGCCAAAAATTCAATGAAGAAGCACTGTTGTACAGAAAAAACCTACAACATGATTTCAAAGACTTCAAGAAAAACATTACCTCCTACGTAAAAGGAAGAGTCCAAACATTCAGTTGTTGTATCGAAAACACAGATAAAATCTAACACCATGCCGACTGCGCGAGGTCCGTTACCTCTGACCGAATTCTCTCCGATCAAGAAGCCAGCTCTGTGGGCTACTCCACAGAGCAACGATGGTCGTGCACAGGACGAAGAGGAATGTCAACATGGTTAAGGCTAGATTTTTAAGGGTATTTCTTGTATCTATAGCAGAGCAATTTATAAGGTTTCACAGCTCGCATGGCGTGGAGTGCATGGATCGCACGGAGTAGCATGGAGCTAAAGGGGGAGCTTCTTGCGCCCCTTAAAGCTCTGCACTCCATGCCACTCCATGCACTCCATGCACCACGCGCGCTATAAACTACTCTGCTATAGCGAAGTTCAAAAATGAAGGTCAAAAATGCAATTAGCGAAGTAGTTGCGCCATCTGTCATCTTAGCACCATCATGTGCTGAGGCTTTATGTATTTTGATTTTCCTTTTATCAATCTTTACGAAATGGACCTGTACTAGTCTGATGGTTGAAGAAAGGAGATCTGTAGTTCACTGGTGTAAGTACGTACCTCTCCTAAAAACATCAAAGCAGAGCAGCAGTCCGACCGCGCGGCGGAGCACCTCCATTAGCAGGAGAGTTGTTGGCCAATGTCAGGAGAGGTCACGAACAAGCACCTCCAATTCCACCAAGAAAAGGTGCTGGAACTGTTGATACCGCTGCTTCTTCCTCAGTAGGAGCTACTCTGTTACATGCAGGACAACATGTAGGGAGGAAAAACAACATGATCTCACCAAAGCGCCCTCTTGTGTTGGCAGACTACTGCTCATTACAGGATGAGCAAGCAGGAGAAATAAGCTGTACGAGTCACATAGCACACGACAATGTGGTAAAGATGGATCATAGTCTCAGTCAAGAAGCAGCTGTCTCTGGAGACGAGGAATCATGCACGGCGGACGAGCATCGAGGAGGTAAAAGAACGAATCTCGGCGCTTCTCGCGAAGATATCGAGGATGCGTCAGCGTCGCAGCACTTTATTACGGATAATAGGTGCAAGACTTTGTAACAGAATTCGTATTTTGTTTTTGTTTCAGAGTATGCAATTCCTGTTTTAGTTTTACTAGTTGTATTCGAACATCACTAACTAGTCCTTGTGAACTCCCTCTGATATCACATATGTTGAAAACTTCATTCCCACTGTCTTAACTTCATTCCCACTGTCCTCACTTCATTCCCACTGTCCTGACTTCATTCCCAATGTCTTGATGTCATTCACAGCACTGTCTTAACTTCATTCCCACTGTCTTGACTTCATTCCCACTCCTGTCTTGACTTCATTGCCACTGTGTTCGAGGAGCAGTCATATTCGTACGAACATATTCACGGAGGAACGTCATCCTGCGAACTGGACAATTCTACGTTATCACGCAGCTCCGATCCAGCACAGAGAAAGAGGGCATACACACCTGGCGTTTCGGAATTGGGCGTCCATCTACAGCAGTCTCCGCAGAAGCCGTCGCCCAAACAGCGACCGATGGGCAGCATGATCATCGCTACTGGGAATAGCGGAAGGAAACATCAAGGGTTATGATTGTGGAGTCATTTGCATTTGATGATCGTAAAGATTCTGATAAGGGTCATTTGCAGTTGGTGATGATGATGATGACACTTCTAAGAAGGGTAGCTTTTATTTGAGCGGGAGAATTGAGTGGTCTATAATGTTCGGAATGTGATTTCACCTGAAGCTGTAGGACGAAGATTGATTTTTAGCACTTTAGGACGATGTTCTTACTAACATTTAGACCTTCATCTAGTTCTAACCTAGAGTAACCCCATAATTGCGACATCAAGACCTCTTCCTCCCGGATCTGGACAACAGCACATAAGAACTGGCAGTGAAGTCGTTCTCTCCACGAGAAAACGAGTGAACCTCGGCGACGTGCAGCAGCATATCAAATCAGCAACTAAACTTGGAATAGACATGCACGATGTCCCGGCTGATACTCCAGGCTTACCGAACTGTAGGACTAGCATACGAGGAAGTGGACCAGCGTTTCAATTAAGGCTACCGCTGCAGCATTTCATTCCTTAACTACAGCATGATAATCCGTGGCTCTTCTTTTCCTACTTGAGAAAGAAGCCGCCAAGAATGCTGACGCTCTTAGGTAGCTCTAATCCAGCAAGCAACGCGAGCTTCGCAGAACAAACGGAAAGAACAGACCGATGCAGGAGGAACGCGATCAGCACCAAGTCGATTCCTAAGTTAAGGCTCAAAATACTGCATTTCTTTGCAAGGGTCATTTGCGTCGGTTTCCTTCTTAATCTGAAGAAATGAACTGAAGAAATATATTGTTTTGGGCTCTAACTAAGGGCTCCACGGATTCGCGCGCCGAGTGCTACTTTGCGGAGTAGGACGAATACTGCTAACTCAACAGAAGGAGATAACAGCAACAACATGAACTACATGCTGATGAATAATCACAATCCTCAAACTACTACCAGCGAAATTGCATCTGCCTCTACAACGTTTGCTCCCGGTCCTAGAGGTCCTCCAAGTGCTGTGTCTATTACTTCAGGAGCTACTGCTGGTGGAGCCTCTTCCCCCTCCTCTTCTTCTTCGGCAAATGCAACGGCAAATGCTGCTGATAGAATGGAAGTTCCGTCTGCGATTGAACGAGTTCCTGAACTAGAAGCTCAGCTAGACATACTGTTGACGAATGCGGAACAAGATCTTTTGCAGAGGCGTAGGCTGGAAGAAAGCGTCCGCGTGTTAACGGAAAGTGTGGATTCTTTGACTTTATGGAAAAATCTTTGTCAAAGAATCCACACTTTCCGTTAACACGGGAAAACTTGTTATTGTTGTACTACTCTCTATCACGTTGTGTGATATGCTCATCGGTCTGTTCGGTTCTGTTGGTTTCTCTTTCATTCTCTTTACCTCCGATCAGTTCCCCCTTCCTCTGGCTCTCTCGTCCACCCTCCACCACCTACACATTAATTAAATAATTAGAAATTACTTAAGTATAACAGAGTGTAATTACGGTTAACGGAAAGTGTGGATTCTTTGAC
Organism: Amoebophrya sp. A25; assembly: GCA_905178165.1. Classification (NCBI taxonomy): domain Eukaryota; class Dinophyceae; order Syndiniales; family Amoebophryaceae; genus Amoebophrya; species Amoebophrya sp. A25. Next base: position 844,996 of record CAJINU010000037.1, read on the forward strand.
TTTATGGAAAAGTCGGGAAAATTTGGTATTGTTGTACTAGATTTTTATTTCTTTTTGTCTTCATTTTCCCAAGAAAAGTCCGCAGCGCAACGTAAGTTGCAGATGCTGGAGCGGACGAACACGAAGCTAGCACGAGGTAAGGCGGCAGAGGCTGCTGCACGCTCTGACCGAGATCGGGAAGTCGAAGATCTCAAAGCGGAAGTAGTGAAATATGGCCTGAGTATAGACAATCGTTAAACGCTGTTTGTGATAAGCGAGAAGCAATAGTTAGGCATAGGCTTGATTTCGGCGTTGCATTTTCTGCACTAGAAATACGAAAAGTTGTTATACAATGAAAGCTCTGAGAATGCGTGTACTAGAAGAAGGATTCCGAATTTCTCTCACCATAGATTTCTTTCCTGTCTAGCTCTAAATTAAGGCAAAAGAGCTCGTCACCGATCGCCTATCAACACGCGCCACCGATGCAGCTTTATCGGAGAGCAAAGAGGAAATCGCCCATTTGCAAGAGCGCTTAGGATTATCAGACCGTCAAAGGGCAGAACTAGCAGATCAAGTAAGCACGTTGGAGATAGAGAAAGACGACTTACTCACAGCCAACGACTTACTGGAACAGGGCAAGCTCACTCTTGCAGAAGATGCTAGAAGGCAAGTGGATGAAGCTGCGATGAGGGAAGAAGAAGTGAATGCTGAAAAACAATCCCTGGAGACTTATGGCTTTAAGGTCTCAGGATGATCTTAGGGATCATGGATTAGTTTGTTGAGCTCTAAGATGTGAAAATTGCGAGTTTGACTGCAGAGATAGAAGCACAGAAAAAGCTAATCGAGGAAATCGAGCAGCATTCTCTAGAGCGCATCGCCAGATTACAGCGAGAAAACGAAAAGATCATCAAAGGTAGTGAAGTTTGCCTCTATTGCTGCCTCTTTCAAGTGTGGTAATGTTGCTCGTCCGTTCCTCACATTTTTACCCCGTGCCCCAACTTCTCCTCAAAGAAACGCCACAACTTATTAATTTATATTTGAGTCAACTACAAAAATTTGAATTCGTTTCACTTTCCATTTCCTCGCTTCTACGCAGATTTCACTGCAGAGCTGGAAGGGGAGGTGTCCAGACGGGAAAAACAAGAACGGGAGCACGCGGATGCTCTTCGGAGTGCAGAAGATGCGGCTTTTCAAAAGGGCGTTCAACAAGCTACTGCTAAAAACTTCAAGCCTTCATCGCTCGCGAAGCCGAAGAGTGTTGTTAGCAGCAAAGTTAAGGCATCATCCTCGAATCCACCTTCCAGAAGCAGAGCATCTTGGCTCCTCCTCCGTTTTTCAAGAAAGAAAAACGCGGCTCACGATGCTCTCCTGAAGATGGACCTGCTGTGGTTGTAGGTCTAACAAAGGCAGATCTGCCTCACCTACCAAGCAACAACCTACAGAGAGCAACACTACCAGTACCAGTTCATCTAAAATCGTCGATGAGGGTGTTTTCGTAGCACGATTTAAAGCGGCATTGCAGGAAGTGTTGTCGAAGAGAGCTACTGTGTTAAGGCTACCGCTGGAGCGTCCTCAGTGTCATCCTTGTTCTCCCTTTCAAGGGGAAAAGGAACCAAGGATGCGCCCAGGGATGCGACGCGGTAGCTCTAACTGTGGGTGTAGCTGGAATAGATCTTGATTTTCCTGTAGCCTTGTCAGAGGCCTTATCATCCAGTTTAGTTGTTGGCGATGGAAGCAACAAAAAGCAGGCTTCTTCAATAACAGAGTTGGTCACGACTTTGATGTCGGCTTTTACTGCTCATTTGGAGCACGTCGTGGAGAAGGAAAGTAGACTAGCTAGTAACATCAAAGCTTCTAATACAACCTCTCCAACCAGAGATCAGGCACTACTAGTCCAGTCCACAGATTCTACTACTACAGCATCGACAGCGTCTTCCTCATCGACCTCTTCATCAGCTTCGTCAGGTCGAGCCCTGCAACGGGCGATTGAGACCATGTACAATGGCAAAATCCACAACGGCAAGATGTACAACGGGAAACACTGCGATCTGTCAGCACTCGGTGGAACGGAAGATGAGGCATCCGATGTGGATGTGCAGACTTTGGTTAAGGGGGAGGTGTGTGATTGATTTGAATTCGTTAAGTGGAGATTATGATTTGAATTTGTTTTATCATCTTCATGATCACGAGGAAGTCGAGACTTCTCACAACTTGTCGTAGTCCCTAGTATCTTTCTGTGGAATTTTGGTGAGAAACATAAGCATTTACTTATAGACTTTTACTTACACGAACACGAATGACTACTCTATGGTACTGGTTGTACGGCGTGTGCTCTTCTTTCTCTAATTCTTTGAACTTTCTGCGTGAGCGACGAAATGAGCAGGAGAAACATCATAAGCAGCTTAAGGCTTTACGGCAGCTTGCGTGTACCCACGTGGTGTGCATGAAAAGTCTGGTGAAACGCGTCCATCGAGCACTGAGGCAACCGACCTCTGCCGCTGGGGGTGGTATATACCATGTTCTAAATATTTCAAGTATCCTTCTATATCATGTATCTATATTGCAAGTACACAGTTTCCTTCTATATTTGTGAGAGTCAAAGAACTCAAAGGCTAGGAGGTCTGAGTCATGTTTTTCTACTTACTCAAATTTTTCAAAGTTAGGAGCGAAGATTGATCCATCAATCTCCAGGTGGTATTCTCGACGGCAACAGTCCGAAGTCACCGAGTCGTCGGGGCAATGCAACAGCGACAGCGACAACAGCCGAGGAAGCACAAGAACACAGCGCCTCTTCTGGTTTTCGAGATGCGCATACCAAATCCGTCGATCCAAACACGTTCTACTCTCCGGCCAAATCATGCAGAGCTGTGTCACCGTCAGGGACACCACAGTCAGGGACATCGCAGAATGCTAGTAACGGGACGTTCAATGTTATGTTGCAGGAATGTTCATTTTGTACATTTATTTCAATGGAGTAGTAGAAATTGAAATTTATTGTACTACATCTAGCTCATGTAGTAGGGTTTTGGCCTGGAATATAGAAAGAAATGCTGTGCATACTAATCTAGCATGGAAGTAGAGTTCGGTGTTGAAAAATAGGCCTATCAGGAGGAGACACCCTTTATTGCAATTATCGAAGCGCCGTCCTCGGGCTCGGTACACCTACTTAGTACAACTATTGAGTCTTTTTCTGATTTCTGTGTGTTCTAATTCGGTGAGCGCCTCCAGTGCCGTGGCTTCAATTGATGAGGAACAGATCCGTGCCATCGTGAGCGAGGTGGACATGTCATTGAAAAACTTCCACTTAAGACTTCCGGAAATCTCCAATTTTGAAAGGCATCTAGGACCTCCCGCGTATAAGGGGGAAACGGGTCCGAGATGCTTTTCAAAATGGGAGATTCCCGCCTGGTCTAATCCACGCAGAGATTGACAACGTCTTGGAACATGAAGCATTGTTAAGGCTCCAAAGATCCCGACTTCTCCACGTGAGAGAGTCCCGTTAAAGTTCGTACTGCGCTTCGGTAGGGAACAAGGACTAGGCAAGTACTAGGGCTCCTGTACTAAGGCGAGTACTCCGGGGGCGAGTATTTTAACGGGGTCGATACTTTCACAGGATAAGTTGCTTGGGGTAGCTCTAACATTAGCCTGTGCCCGTAAGCAGCAAGAGCTGTTGGAAAAGGTAAGGGCAGTCTGTTCACCACACGCAGACCCAATTGGATAACGAGAGCAGTTGCTTGTACTACGTCGTCGCAGAAGTAGTCAAGGCATCGTGGAAACAAATGTCTATTGTTCTAATATTCATCATTATCTTTTTTGTTCATACTATACTACGAAGAGCTCGCTAGATGAAGATGTTTCATTTCATTTCAAGCCACGACTTACAAGTTTTGCCCAGGTGGTATTTTTCAGAGGAGTTATTATTACGAGAGTCACAGGAGTTATTGTGTCATGAGTCAATGCCATGCTAATGATTTCAATGAAACTATAACTAACAATTTAAGTTAGACTACAAACAACTCCAACAAGCAACTGTCTGATATGTAGAAGCTATAAGACCACAGGAGGTATTAGAAGATCTTAATGCAGCAGATCCTTTTTATAAGTTGTTGGTCCGATTTCATTACGCTGTTAGTAATAGTAGAGCTCTGATATTAAGGATTTTGTTCATGATGACTCTGTTCATGTCGTTCACCGTAGAAAGACTCCCTTCTGTCGTGGCTAATGGTGTTTAGACATACTAGATTTGAATGACTTTTATCATAAGAACGGCCTAAGTACGCCTAGGCCTACGTCTAAACCCTAAACCCTACTAGCTTACGATTATGATTTTTTGCATTTTCCTCAACATTGACATTGTATGAGTTGTCATTTCCTTATAGAAGAAAAATGCCCACCTTGCTGCTGTTTCCGTGCTACCAAGAAGTAAATTATAGCTAAAATTTCTTGTGACAACGTATTATTCCACGTGTTACATCCTTGTTTGTCGGGACAGCCTCAAATTTTTTTGCCGTATCTTCCGTCGGCTGAATATTGAATTATGTTGAGTTATCTGTTGTAAATGGAAATGAAATTGGAATGAGACCGACGACCACTTAAAAAGTCTCCTTAGAAACGACCAGTCTCGTTTTGTGAACCTTTCAGTTGGAAGAATGTACTAGGACAAATATTAATTATGGACGATGCAAATGTTTCCCGCCAGACGAGTGACGAGAGAGAAGATTATAAATATGCTTCTCAAGAACTTAAGGCAACGATCAAATTAAGGCAACGAGAGCCTCGAAGACGAGGGCCGCCCACGTCGCCGACACAAAGAAAGGCAACCTCTGAAGCTTCCGGACGAGCGCCATGCCTTTCTTCCGGACGAGCAAGTAAGCTCTTTCTTCATACATTTGCTTAAATTTGTGGTTTTGCAAAAATATGATCGATATCGTTTAGAGATTATCCCGAACTCCCAAATCATTGTCCGTCTAACGTCTCGTTGTTCTCCCTCGTCAGACATACAAAAAGCCGCTGTTCTTGAAATCGTGAAAAAAGGGAACTTGATTGCCGCTCAATATCGATAGATTCCAAGAGTCCTGACAAATCTAGTGTCTACCTTACGCTTAGAAATATTTTCGGAGAGGATGTCTTCATCACCGTAGTTATAACGCGTTTGATCCGATAGACTACCAGTGTCGTGTCACATCTTCCTGTTCACGACCATGAAGCGGCGTTCTTCTTCGCCGAACAAGGTTACGGGTACCACCAACCCATCTTTTACACAAAAGGACATCTTCGAGCTGCTTTCAGGTACTTCTTGAAAAGGGCTCGCTGCAGCTGCTAAAAGATGTCCACAAAGATGGGTAGAAGTTCGGGGTACCTCTAAGAAGGGGGGCGGCGTACTAGAGGCGGGCCTCATCTTCCCGGCAGAAGAAGATGCTACAGAAGAAGATACTACGAGTACTGACGAAGGGAAAGATATGAAGCCAGAATCTATTATCATTCTCACACTGAATGGTTCTGGTATTTGGTAACCTGATCGGGAGCATAAGGAAAACAAGAGGAGAGTCCTTGTGATCAAATTCAGGCTACCAAATACGAGAACCATACCCACACTCGTCTACTTGGGAAACTTGATAATGATAATAGATTTTCGCAGCTTCATGATAGAAGACTCACTCAGCTCGTCATCCGCAGACTCCTCAAATGCAAATCGAAACGGAACGATAGGAACAAGGCACAACCACAACCACCTTGGACATCCACGTCAAGCAGGTGCCGCGAGAACAACATCAGCTACTTCCACAGTTGTAAATAGTAAAAGTTCTTCTGGTACTGGTTCACGCAGTAATGTAATACGTCGGCCGGCGCATGATCTTCAACAAAATTTCGAACGGAAGCATAACGATGCAGTCAAGAAAAGCGACAATTCCACTTCTGGCAAGTTTTAAGGCAACCGCTGAAGCACCCCCTTAGATCACTATGATCCTTGGTTCGTTGGAACCTTTGGAAAATTCGAAAAAAAGCAAGGGTAATTACAGATGAAAGACAAACAATGTCAATGTCATGTTCTTTACAGCAATTTATCACAGATGACACACAACAAGTGAGGAAAAAGAAGAACCCAGCAGGGACATTATGACTCTCTTCAAGAAAGATGATGCGAAGAATGATCCTGAGAGCGCGGTACCAAGCTCTAAAAGTTGTTTCCTTGGTATACAGTACCATTGCGCGGTGGCTGGTACCAATTTTGTAGCATAACCATCATCTTCTTCAACAAATGGATTCTGCATCGGTTTCCGTATCCGGTGGAATTGACGTTATGGAACAACTTCTACTATTACGTAGATAGTACTAGGGTTTTAGGGTTAGGTGGGTTTAGGGTTTGGGTTTAGGGTTGGGTTTAGGGTTTGGGTTTAGGGTTGGGTTTAGGGTTGGGTTTAGGGTTGGGTTTAGGGTTGGGTTTAGGGTTGGGTTTAGGGTTGGGTTTAGGGTTGGGTTTAGGGTTAGGGTTTTAGGGTTAGGTGGGTTTAGGGTTGTGTCGAAGATGAAGAAGTGGACTCGATTCTTAAATCCTATCCACTCGCCGGGACGTCGAGGATCCTCATGCCTACATCTGCCGAAGTAGTAAGTGCCATATAATCCACCACTTTCGGATCAACCACCACATCAACCACCACATCAAGCTTAATGTACCTCCACATCAACCACCACATCAAGCTTAATGTACCTCCACATCAACCACCACATCAAGCTTAATGTACCACCACATCAACCACCACGTCAAGCACCTCCTTTCAAATCTTTCTAATGTCCATGCTGGGTTCCGCCATCCAGTTTTTCGTGTGCTGTTCTACATTCTTTTAAGGCTACCGCTGAAGCATCCTCAGCGTTTTCAGTGCTTCTTTTTCTACTTGAAAAAGAAGCACCTTGCAAGGATATTATGACTCTACTCACGGAAGGAGATGCGAACGCGGTGGCTCTAATTTTTCCTATCTTCCGGTTACCTCTTTATGCGAATGATGTTTATTCCATCCTTTTTACGACCATCGAGGCTCCCCCAAAGGCTCCTAAATACGCTTCGAAGGGGACGAAGAGGGTAGCCGCCCCCGCGATGGTCTGCGTAGATGGAATAGCCGCCATCCATACTCTTTTCCTGGGGAAGTGGGCGGGATGAGCCTTTAGCTGCATCAGAGGAGCCATCGGGCCCAGAGGATAGTGTGGAAGATGAAGAAGTGGAGTCGAAACTACAACTGCTCTTAAGGCTCCTACTGCTCTAGTACTTCTAGATGCTGCATTTCTTGTTGCAATGAATTCTAATCGATCCTCCAATAAGCCATAATATCAATCCGTACTTGATGATTTTTCTATGTTTCTCCGGTCGAACCTGATAGATAACCTTTTCTTTTTCCATATTTCCCCGGTCTTTGTATTTTCTAGTTAGGTCTGCGTGCTCCACCACACATATCAATCCGTGCGATCATCCTTCACGCCAATCCTAATCGGTCGTTGGCATTTTTTTGAGTACAAACTGACAAAGACAAAGTTGTAGCTATTAACAGGGATCCTCGATGCTGTTGCTGGCGGGAATGCGACTGCGATGGTGGTAGCTCTAACACTCGGAGATGGCAAAGAAGGCAAAGGAGATGAGGATCCTTTGGTGGAACAAGCAAGATCCGCGTCATACTTTCCTTGGGTGACGACGCAGATTTTAGGAGGTCCGCAGGCGATGGAGCATCGCCACTACGGAGAGATTGGCAAACGCTTGGTGGGTCTTGGGGTTTTCTTATGTTCTGGATGGAGTGTGGACATATCTTTCCGACAATGACATAAGAGGTGAGTAGAGGCTTTTTTTAGCACATCGGGAGTTTGTCTTTATACTTTCAAATGATAATACTTCGGAATCAAAGTAGATTGAGGATGAAAAGCTCGATTGATGCATCTGCGATCACATGAGAGAGCACCTCTTCATCCACCTTCACAATATATTTCTAATCTTCTTCTGCATCACAGTGATTCTATCAAACTCCGCTTACGCCTTTCTGCCCGTCGGCTTTATCCAGATCATGAAGCCGACTTGCTGTATCATAGGTTATCCGATGTCAGTTTTCCTCTTTCCGAGCTCTGGGGAAGACAGGTGGAACCCACACGTCGCACGCATTCTCTGCGCTATCATCTGCTCTTTTCTTTTATGGCGTAGCCAGTGTTTGTGGTCGTGGTCGTGCTAAGTAATGAGAATGAGCTGTGAGACATCAGAACTACCAACACTGCATTACGACACAGACGGACTCACGAGGACGTGGAAGTAGATACAACCGCAGCGACTCACTATAATTGTTCTTGAATGCATGATCTACCTATTAGGACGTTCTCGGATTTTTATGAGTATAGAGTTGGAGGGAGCAACTGTTTATATATAGGTATCATCCGCAACTGTTTAAGTATCTGAATTTCGTGCTTGTGATTTATATTTGTAGCGAGCGAGCTTGTCTAAGACTCCTCGTTGTAGTCTCCGCAGATTTCGATATGATGGTGCAGAACAGTGGTCAAGTCGGCAAAGCGTGGATCCTCGGTTTCGCGCCAAGTTTTGGCAACACTGGGTTATGATTTCATTTTGTCGGAAGACATGATGTTCATGAAGCTAAGAGGTGGACAGAGAAGGTGTAAGTGATTTTCTTACTTACTTGGTTGTACTTCTTGGAGACAAGTGTGTTCGTGTTGGGACATCATCGTGGTCCTGGTCTAACTGTATCTATCAAATGGAGGACTGAAAAAGTGTATCCTGTAGATCATGTAGATCATCATCCCTACAGAAGACCTGCTCAATCACTACAGAAGACCTGCTACTTCCTTCTAACCCCAGCATTGATCACTGCTGCAGTTCTGACTGCTGGGTTCGTGGTCCAAATGGCGTCGCAGATGTCTCAAGTCCTAGCTATTTTCATGCAGAAGTCACTAGTGCAAGGAGCCAAAGCACGAGAAACAAGTGACGACTTGGACGCAGCTAAGAAACAGACGATGGACAAGAATTCTATTCTTTATGGCTTGGTTAGAAAAATGAAAAGTTTCGAGATTGGATTTTTGCTGGAAGTAACACCCCTTCTCCATGGACAGATTAAAAAAGCTTTTCCCGCAGATTTTCCGCTGTCGAGAAGATGGATTTAAATACATTTACCTTTTTTTACAAGAAGAACGAACAAGAGTATTAAAGTTGTACGTTTACTTTTTTACAAGGAAGAAGAACCTACCAACTGAACATACAACAGAAGTAAAGTTCAAGTTCTAAATCTTCCTGCTCAGCCAACCGAGCGCCTTAGTGCTTTTGACCGCGATATCCTATGGAATGCACTCGAGTGCGTTATTGTTGCCTGACAGCGGAATGCTGCACCCACAGACGGACTTTCGAGGCTTCCTAGATTACAGTACGAAGGCTCATGAGGAAAACACCCTTACCATGTTGACTCGAACCCAGAACCGATTAGACCTTTACCATTCGCCGTACTCGCTGTTGTTTTTTCTACTTTATGAAATTATAGGAGTTATCAGCGCCAGCATATAATCTGTAGGTGTGTAGTTTCGCTGCCCTTTTTTTTCACTTTAAGTATGCTTCCTTGCAGCAAGGTTCCACTGCTCGTGGTTTCCACTGCTCGTGGTTTGTCAACTCATACGCAATTCAAAAATTCGAGTTCCTCTCTTCTTAGTTCACTTAAGTTGAGGGGCTAGCTTGGCTTCATTCACTCGTCAACAAGATGAATATTTTTATGATTGTCATGATTAGTTGTGGGCCCCCACTTCTAAATAGTACTATTCCCCCACTTCTAAGAATTCCTGGGTAACGCACTACTGGGGTTGATTTTGCAGCATTCCGTTCTAGCACTTCTAGAGTGCTCTTCTCCTCTGACGTACTTCGTGTTGGGCGTGATGAAGGACGTCTTCGTTGTGCAGTTGTCAGCGTTTTTTCTAGCGGAGACGCTGAATACTATGCAAATCGTCGGTTTCGTATGCGTGATCGTTTCGTTCAGCGCCTACACCTTCATCCGAGAGACGCAGAACACGTATTTTCACGCGGACAATTAAGGCTTGCTGTCTCTTTAATCGTGTACTACCTAGGTTCGTTTGAAATGCCTTGAGTGAGAAGCATCTAATTTGATACCTTGCCGTCTCAAGAATCGGTTAGGTTTGAAAGACCTTGAGTGAGGAGAAGCATCTGGTTAGTATCCTGGAAGGTTTTTTTATCAGGGAAACGGAAAGTGAGTGTAAGTATGACTACCAAGAAGATGCTCCCTCTCTAGGATGAAGCAAAGTAGGTATAATTTGAATTCCATCTAAGACAAGGAAAGCTTCTCAGGTTGTGTCAAGGATGCGCTTCTGGGGTCGGCGCCGAGAGTTGCAGATTTTCTCGGTCTCGTAGAGGAAGTGAAGTTTCTGCCGCACGATGACGTGAAAGGGGGGAAGAGCCATGCAGTCGACACAAGTAAACACCATTTAGTCGACAACAAGACGAGCCAAAATGAGAAGGCGTCCGTGCCACCAGTGTCATCGGGATCATCTAAGGCTACTTATCATGTATACTAAGACTGCTTGAAGATATAAGCATTTTACTACCCAATTTTCGACTTCCACTTCACTATCCACCGACTCTGTTGACATCCATGTAAAGACTGTGTGTCAGAGCTCTGCAGTCTGAGTCTTGTAACCAACGGCCTCCTCTGCATACTTCTAATCTCTCAAGAACTGTGACGAATGCAACCACATCAAGCAGTTGTACCAAAATCCGCATGGAAATCATGGATAGCAACACGAATGCGTCTGCGATCCGTCAAAGGTTGTGGACCGTTTTAGTGCCGTTGTTTTTAAGGCGTAGGTGCTTGAGAAGATTAGAATGAAACTAACACTCTGACTAATAGCAATTATACGGATCCAGACACATCAAGGGAAGTGTGGACCAAGGTAGTTGTAAAAACACATCAAGTGAAGTGGGAGCCAAGGTTGTTGCCAATGTCTTCGAGTACTACTTCTATTTCGCGGAGATTAACTAGGGTGAGGAAATCTTCGGCAGATTGAGGAACAGACCCACATTATCAAGTAGAATATATAAGAAATGAGGTGAAATTATGGAAAGAAGAGAGTGTGATGGCTAGAATTTAGAAGGCCGCCGCGCGTATGGCCGCGCGCGACAACTCTAAGATTGCTCATGTCTGGCCTCGCGCTCTTCATGGTAGTCGACATTTACGCACGCAGACTTTACGCCCCAGAAATTGAAGGAGCTGCCCAGCGGTCGGAGAAGCTATTACGACGACAAATTCTTTGAAAACCGCATTCTGTTCTGGTTCATCTTGTCTAAGTTTAAGGTGTGCCCACTGCCCGCTGAGTTCTTTGCGCACAAGAAAGCAGGAACATCTTCTGACTTCTTTCTTTCTAATTCTAATTTTCCCACAGCAACGAAAAGCAGCAGTTTTGACTCGCGAGGATTTGGAGGCAGAGGAGGCCCTTGAGGCCTTTGGCCCAAGTGCTCTTGCAACTGCTGGAGTAGCGCTGCCGAGTGACGAGTCTACAACTAGTCTCGTGGATCTTGGTTCAGGTGGACTTCGTGGTAGTATTAAGGTTTTGGTTTCAGAAAATAGAGAGAGTGGTCATTCCTGTGTGTTGTTCACTAATATCGTTCGAAAAGAACATGTTTGATAAGATATGTATTCATACCGTGGGATATAGATATGTCTTCATACCGTGGGACGGATAGTCGCCAGAGAGGAAGACGTTGAATTATTAGTCCCTGTCAGCATAAGACTCAGACTCTTCAACTTCGAGATTGCACTATATTTCCTAATATTATAACGTCTACATGCGCATTACTGTCGTGGAAAGCTCTAATGTCCTCGTCGGAGGCGCAGCAAAGCCGAGTAAACTTGGACTCATCTCCACAGGAACGGAAGGCAGGACGGACGTAGAGCCTGCGAAGCATGCTGCGAAGACCTCTGTGAAAGTGAATCATAGACATGGATATCATAGCAAAAGAGACTTTTCTGTTTTTACGGGTAGTACTTCTTCTTTCGCACAACGAAGCGAGAACAAGATATCAGCGCAGCAACAAGTAGAACGAAGGGGAGGCAACAATACATCATCTACATCTTCTTTTCAAGCAGTTGTAGGAGCGGAACAACAACAAGACGGCAAGCGTGTTTTTTGTTTTGTTTGGAGTTTGCTCAACAACGCGGCTGAGCGTAGAAGGTATGAATACACCCGAACCGAACTGGCGAACGTCTGCGACGGGCACATCTTCTTCTCACCAGCACACGTGCCAGGACTGTCATTATGGATTCTGCAACTTGACAGATGGCTTCAAAATCAAGCACATTAATTATCGTGCATATATTTATAACTCCCCAGGACATTATCGAGAGGTGCGCCCCGGGTAGGAGGCGGAAAGAGGGAACCATCGTGCGGGGCGGCGGTGGCGCAAACGCCACCGGGCTCCCCGGTTGAAAGTAACGCGAAAGCGCCCGGGCTGTTGCTTGTGTGTTGGTGTTCGGTTCTTGTGTATCTACGTCTAGCCCGTTCAGAATGATCCCGAGCACCGCCCAAACGCCTGGCGGCTATTTCTACGGTCACACGGGTGCCGTGGGTGTTCTACCGCTTTCAGCTGTTTGCCGTTTGTTGGTTGTCGTGGTTTTCGTGCTTACCTTGTCCAGAATGATCCGGAGCACTACCCAAACGCCTGACGGGTTTACCGTTGCGCGGGTGGGTCTGGTTTTCCAAACTTCTCGGCCGTCGCTTAGTTGCTTGGCCGTCTGCTTTTTTGTATGTTGTTCAGAGTTCAGCTCTGACCTTGCTTTCAGCTTCGAGCTTTCAAGCGGCTCTCTCTGGGCTTTCGATTCAGCTCCGAGCTTTCAGCCTTGGCCCCTCGGCTTTGGGCCTTCAGCTTTGGGCTGTCAGGTGTGGGCTTTCAGCTTGACACTTTAAGGCCCAGGGCTAACCAATTCCCATGCCTCTTTCAATTTTTTCAGTTTGTTCATTCAGGCTCTGGGGGCTTTGGCTTTATATTATCGCGTAGGTTTTGAATGGATTTAGTGCCCATCTGCGTGAAGTCAGGGCTAACCCCTTCCCGCGCCTTTCTTTCTTTCAATTTTTTGGCTTCGAATTCTAGAGCTATAAGCTTCGGCGCTATCGCGAAGGTTTTAATTTAACTTTCTTTCACACGCATCTGCGTGGGGTCAGGCCTAACCAATTCCCAAGCCTCGCGCGCAGGCTCATAAGCTTGCAAGCCCATAGGCTGTCCATAAGTGCCGGCGCCGATACTGGTGGCGATGGGGGTGGAGGTGATGCAGGTCCGCCGATCGGGTGGGGGGGGGTGCGTAGGCTCCTAAGTTCACAGGAAAAGTTGGGGAGAGTTGGGAAGGGTCGGGAAAAGTTGGGGAGGGAGAGCTGGGAAAAGTTGGGAAGAGCCGGGAGAAGCTGGAAAAAGTTGGAAAAAGCTGGAAAAAGCTGGAGAAAGTTGGAAAAAGTTGGAAAAAGCTGGGAAAAGTTGAGAAAAGTGGGGGAAAGCTGGAAGAAGTTGAGGAAAGCTGGGAGAAGCTGGGGAAAGCTCAGCGGTAAGAAGTTAGGGGAAGCTGGAAGAAACTTGAAAAGTTCGGGAAAAGCTGGGAAGAGTTGGGGAGAGTTGGGAAAAGCTGGGAGAAGTTGGGAAGAGTCGGGAAAAGTCGGGAAGAGTTGGAAAAAGTTGGAAAAAGCTGGGAAAAGATGGGAAAAGATGGAAGAAGTTGGAAAGAGCTGGGAAAAGTTGGGGAAAGTTGGAAAAAGCTGGGACAAGTTGGGAAAAGTTCGGGAAAGCCGTAAGAAGACTAGGGAAAGCCGTAGGAAGACTGGGGAAAGCTGGAAGAAGTTAGGGAAAGCTGGAAGAAGCTACAGAAAGCTGGAAGAAGCTAAAGAAAGCTGGGGAGAGCTTGAGAAGCTGGGGAAAGTTGGGAAAAGCTGGGAGAAGTTGGGAAGAGTTCGAGAGAGTTGGGAAGAGTCGGGAAAAGTTGGGAAAAGTTCGGGAAGAGCTGGGAAAAGTTGGGAAGAGTCGGGAAAAGTTGGGAAAAGCTGGAAAAAGCTGGAAAAAGCTGGAAAAAGCTGGAAAAAGTTGGGAAAAGTTGGAAAAAGCTGGGAAAAGTTGGGAAAAGTGGGGGAAAGCTGGAAGAAGTTGAGGGAAGCGGGAAGAAGCTGGGGAAGGCTCAGCGGTAAGAAGTTAGGGAACGCTGGCAGAAGCTTGAAAAGTTCGGAAAACCTGGGAAAAGTTCGGGAAAGTTGGGGAAAGCTGGGAAGAGTTGGGAAAAGCTGGGAGAAGTTGGGAAGAGCTGGGAAGAGTTGGGAAGAGTTGGGAAGAGCTGGGAAGAGTTGGGGAGAGTTGGGAAGAGTTGGGAAGAGTTGGGAAGAGTCGGGAAAAGTCGGGAAAAGTCGGGAGAAGTCGGGAAAAGTTGGAAAAAGCTGGAAAAAGTTGGAAAAAGTTGGAAAGAGCTGGAAAAAGTTGGAGAGAGTTGGGAGAAGTTGGAAAAAGCTGGGAAAAGTTGGGAAAAGTCGGGAGAAGTCGGAAAAAGTTGGAAAAATTTGGAAGAAGCTGGAAAAAGTTGGAAAGAGTTGGGAAAAGTTGGGAAAAGTTCGGGAAAGCCGTAAGAAGACTAGGGAAAGCCGTAGGAAGACTGGGGAAAGGTGGAAGAAGTTAAAGAAAGCTGGGAAGAGCTTGAAAAGCTGGGGAAAGTTGGGAAAAGCCGGGAGAAGTTGGGAAAAGCCGGGAAAAGCTGGGAAAAGTTGGGAAGAGCTGGGGAGAGTTGGGAAGAGTTGGGAAGAGTTGGGGAGAGCTGGGGAGAGTTGGGAAGAGTTGGGAAGAGTCGGGAAAAGTTGGGAAATGTTGGAAAAAGTTGGAGGAAGCTGGAAAAAGGTGGGAAAAGTTGGAAAAAGCTGGAAAAAGTTGGAAAAAGTTGGAAAAAGCTGGAAAAAGCTGGAAAAAGTTGGGAAAAGTTGGAAAAAGTTGGAAGAAGGTGGAAATAGTTGGGAAAATTGGGGGAAAGCTGGGAAGTTGGGGAAAGCCGGGAGGAGTTGGGGGAAACTGGAAGAAGCTGGGGAAAGCTGTAAGAAGTTAGGGAAAGCGGGAAGGAACTTGAAAAGCTTGCAAGAGCTGGGAAAAGTTCGGAGAAGCTGGGAGAAGTTGGGAAATGTTGGGAAGAGTTGGGAAAAGTTGGGAAAAGCTGGGAAAAGTTGGGAAAAGCTGGATAAAGTTGGACAAAGGTGGAAAAAGTTGGGAAAAGTTGGGAAAATTGGGGGAAAGCAGGGAGGAGTTAAGGAAGGCCGGAAGGAGTTGGGGAAAGCTGTAAGGAGCTGGGGAAAGCTGTGAGAAGTTAGGGAGAGCTGGGAGAAACTTGAAAAGTTAGGAAAAGTTGGGAAAAGCTCGGAAAAGTTGGGAGAAGCTGGGAAAAGTTGGAAAAGTTCGGAGAAGCTGGGAAGAGTTGGGAAAAGCTGGGAGAAGTTGGGAAGAGCTGGGAAGAGTTGGGGAGAGCTGGGAAGAGTTGGGAAGAGTTGGGAAGAGTTGGGAAAAGCTGGGAAAAGTTGGGAAAAGTTGGGAGAAGCTGGGAGAAGCTGGGAAAAGTTGGGAAAAGTTGGGAGAAGTTGAGAAAAGCTGGGAAAAGCTGGGAAAAGTTGGGAGAAGCTGGGAAAAGTTGGGAAGAGCTGGGGAGAGCTGGGAAAAGTAGGGAAAAGCCCGGAAGAGTTGGGAAGAGTTCGAGAGAGCTGGGGAGAGCTGGGAAGAGTCGGGAAAAGTCGGGAGAAGTCGGGAAAAGTTGGAAAAAGTTGGGAAAAGTTCGGGAAAGCCGTAAGAAGACTAGGGAAAGCCGTAAGAAGACTGGGGAAAGCTGGAAGAAGTTAGGGAAAGCGGGAAGAAGTTAAAGGAAGCTGGAAGAAACTGGAAGAGCTAGGAGGAGCTGGGGAAAGTTGGGAAGAGTTGGGAAAAGCTGGGGAGAGAGAGCTGGGAAAAGTTGGGAAGAGTCGGGAAAAAGTTGGGAAAAGTTGGAAAAAGCTGGGAAAAGTGGGGGGAAGCTGGAAGAAGTTAAGGGAAGCTGGAAGGAGCTGGGGAAAGCTCAGCGGTGAGAAGTTAGGGAAAGCTGGAAGAAGTTAGGGGAAGCCGGAAGAAGTTAGGGAAAGCCGGAAGAAGTTAGGGAAAGCCGGAAGAAGTTAAAGAAAGCTGGAAGAAGCTTGAGAAGCTGGGGGAAGTTGGGAAAAGTTGGGGAAAGTTGGGAAAAGTTGGGAAGAGCTGGGAAGAGTTGGGAAGAGTTGGGGAGAGTTGGGGAGAGTTGGGAAGAGGTGGGAAGAGGTGGGAAGAGTTGGGGAGAGCTGGGAAGAGTTGGGGAGAGTCGGGGAGAGTTGGGGAGAGTCGGGGAGAGTCGGGAAAAGTTGGAAAAAGCTGGAAAAAGTTGGAAAAAGCTGGAAGAAGCTGTAAAAGGTTGGGAAGGTGGGGGAAAGCTGGAAGAAGTTCTGGAAAGCTGGAAGGAGTTAGGGAAAGCTGGAAGAAGCTGGGGAAAGCTGTAAGGAGTTAGGGAAAGCCGGGAGAAACTTGAAAGTTGGGGAAAAGTTGGGAAATGTTGGAAAGGTTGGGAAAAGCTGGGAAGAGTTGGGAAAAGCTGGGAAAAGCTGGGAAAAGCTGGGAAAAGCTGGGAGAAGTTGGGAAGAGTTGGGAAGAGTTGGGAAGAGCTGGGGAGAGTTGGGAAGAGTTGGGAAGAGTTGGGAAGAGTTGGGAAAAGTTGGGAAGAGTCGGGAAGAGTTGGGAAGAGTTGGGAAGAGTGAGTCGGGAAAAGTTGGAAAAAGCTGGGGAAAGTGGGGGAAAGCTGGGAGAAGTTAAGGAAAGCTGGGAGGAGTTGCGGAAAGCTGGGAGGAGTTAGGGAAAGCTGGAAGGAGCTGGGGAAAGCTGTAAGAAGTTAGGGAAAGCGGAAAGAAACTCGAAAAGCTGGGAAAAGTTGGGAAAAGTTGGAAGAGTTCGAAAAAGTTGGGAAGAGCTGGGAAAAGCTGGGAAGAGTTGGGAAAAGCTGGGAAAAGCTGGGAGAAGTTGGGAAGAGCTGGGGAGAGTTGGGAAGAGTTGGGGAGAGTTGGGAAGAGTTGGGAAAAGTTGGGGAGAGTTGAAAAGAGTTGAAAAGAGTTGGGGAGAGTTGTGAAGAGTTGGGAAAAGTTGGGAAGAGTTTGGAGAAGTTTGGAAAAGCTGGGAAAAGTTCGGAAAGTTGGGAAGGTTTGGAAGTTCATGAGTCAGAAGCGGAAGGCTGAGAGCTTGGGGGGGTGCTGTCGTTTCTGTCTTCTGCCGTTGTTGTTTTCGTGTGGTGTGCTGTGCTCTCTTTGCTTTTTTCGTGTGCTCTGTTTGCTTTGCTTTTTTCGCGGCTCGGTTGTGCTTTGCTTTTTTTGTGTTCTGTGCTTTGCTTTTTTCGTGTGTTGTGCTTTGCTTTTTTTTTGTGCTGTGCTTTGCTCCTCTCGCGTGTTGTGCTTTGCTTTTTATTTTTTCCTGCTGTGCTTTGCTTTTTTTTCGTGCTGTGCTTTGCTTTTTTTTTGTGCGGTGCTTTGCTTTTTTTTCCTGCTGTGCTTTGCTTTTTTTTTTGTGCTGTGCTTTGCTTTTTTTTCGTGCTGTGCTTTGCTTTTTTTTCGTGCTGTGCTTTGCTTTTTTTTGTGCTGTGCTTTGTTTTTTTTTCGTGCTGTGCTGCAGTTTTTTTTTTTGGCCCGAAATGTTTAGTTTAGATATATATGCAATAAGCATAAGTAAAGGAAGATGTCATTAATTACAGGCTGACTTAGTTATTTACGTAGTGCTATCGCTATGCTTCGAAGAATGAACATGACGATCAATAAATGAGAAGATCCTCCTCGACTGGATGTGAAGAACCTTGAAGCTCTTTAAGGTAGATCGAGGAAAAGGATGCGGACGCGCTGAAGCTGTCGCAGCTTGAATACGATGACGCTGTGTCGATGCGCAAGCGTGAGATCTACGCACGCTTAGTGGAGTTAGGAGGACGAGCGGCCGAGAATAAGGATGCAGGAAGGAACAAGGACAAAAGGAATTATGGGCGTAGGGAATTTTTAGAAGAAGATATTATTTATTATTCTGTAAAAACATTATCTTCTTCCTTTGCAGGGAATTCATCATCTCCAACAGAGTCTGTCATATCTGAGAGAGAGAGAGAGCAAGACGGTGGAAAAAGGAGACGCCCAGATGATGCTCGAGATGATTTCCCTCTCTAACCAAAGAACAAAAGCAAGAACTACAAGGACCATAAGGAAGGGAAAAGGCATCAAGGCACCAACAGCAAAGATGGTAAGGCTAAGGAGAGCAAGAACAAGGATGTCCACGGTAAAGAAGTGAAGAACAAGGAGGACAGCAAGAACAAGGAAGCTCTTATGAACAAGAAAGCATCTTCTAAGATGAAGCAGACCACGATGAGCAGGCCTAGCACATCTAAGAAACTACAAGAGAAGAGTACCAGGAGTAAGAGCTCCTCTGGAGCAACTACTCCTCAAAAAAAGACGCTGCTTAGACACGATAATAACGCGAAGGAGAGGAGGCGGACGTCTGGCCAAGCGCCTCATCGCGAGTTCCTAGAACAAAAAAGTTAAGGCTGTAGACAGTGTTGCTTTTTTTTGTGTGCGTTGTTAGTTTGATGATCCTTGCCTATGCTGTCCTAAGGATACTTCTTCCAAGTGTCCTAAGGTTGTTTGATGATTCTTTTTAGTACCAATAATTCATCCAAGTCCTCGTGTCCTAAGGGTACTTTTTCGAGTCCCAGCAAAATGAAAATTGATCAACGAATAGGCGGCACTTTGCGTCCTGCGCTAACAAAGTCAGCACGAGAGCAAGGTAGTGAGTCTCGCTGAGGTTGAGGCGGCTGACGATGCTGACCTAGAAGAAGACAGCTTAGCACTCGAAATGGAGGAAGTATTGCAGGATGTTGACGCAAGACAGTATCAACTATTTGAGGATCATGCTGATCATGGTCATGGAATAGATGTAGGACTAGATGGAGTAGGAACAACGGGTATGAATAACCATGCTGCTGGAGCAGGAGGACCTACGATTTCCTTAGTACGCAGTGGTCAGGAAATGGAGGACGGGTTGCAAGCTTCTAGTAGAAAGAAGCGGTCGGCGGAGCAAGTGATCACATCTCTACTGAACAGTGTGACCAAAGCAGAAAAGCTCATGCTGAGTGACAATTATGACACAGGTTTCGACTTTCGATGTTGTAGCCTATCTTTTCATGACGATCGTCTATGTCTCCCAATGCGTGGACGCTACAGATTGCGGCGGGTTTTTTCTGCAGCCTCCTGGTTGCCTTCGTTACTGTGTAAGTAAGACGAAAGCGCGCGCTTTCTCTAGTTGGCACCGTCGCCATTTTGATGGCTCAAGGTATCATGTCGCGACCTGCTACGCGCGGTCCTCTGCTTTTACCGTGAGATGCTTGCGTCAACCCTCATCCTCTTCTATTCTAACCTCAAGTCCTGGAGGATCTGCGCAGTGACACCAACATGACGCAAGTGGATGTGACTGTCTTAGCAACGACGAGAGCCGCAGTTGCGAGGACGCCGCAAGAAGTCGACGCATTGCTTACCTGGGGCCAGAAATCTACAGGATCCGTGGAAAAAGACATCATCCAGTTGGACTTGAAACATTTTATGCAAGTAGAGTGGCCGTGGCCCTATGATTAATGATGAAAGAACCCTTTTTTTAAATTTCCACCTTTCAGGAGCAGCAGATTTAATTTCTCTCGGAATATCTTGAACTCGTCTGGGAAATCTTAGGCAGCTCGCCGAATAGATTCAATTCGTCATCTTGAAGATCATCATCTTCGTAGGCTGCTGCACAGTTGTAGATTAGACGTATCTCTATGTGCTGGGCCTCTTCCCCTAGTACTTCACTTACTGTAGCTTCAAAATCTCCACGACTCCATCCATCGTTCATATACCTGAACAACGATCCGAAGAAAATCACGGGACATCAGAATATGAAGGGGATTTGGCCGTCATTTGCATGGATGCTGAAAGAGAAGAAAAACTTTGCCCAATTCAGCCACTTCTTCCTAGTGGAGACTGATCACTTTATCGTCTCCCGTACGCAGCTCAACAAGGCTATTGACGCTATAGTATTTTTGTACTTCGTACTAGGACGTCCACTTCGGAGGATCATGGTTTTAGCTTTTTTATAATGCAGAGGACACAGACTGAAAAATTTCCACTCCTTTTGGTTAATATTCCTTGTGTGTCATGGTCATGAAACAAATAAAGCAATAACATCAATTTTTTTCAACTTTTGAGTTTGAAGATCAGCACAAAAAACACTCTTGTTACAGGAAGCAGCGGCGCAGAACGGGGGTGGGAACCCTACGGTAATGAACTTCGGGAATTCGGTAATCTTCAACGCTGGAAGCGTCAGCTGCATGGGAGACAAATGTTACGGAGGAGATTGAGTAGTGGTCAGTCTCAGGAGATTTTTGGGTAGTGGTTCCAATTTCTGAGTTGGTTCCGCTTTCTGTTGAGTAAATTAAAATTAAGTATATAATTTCTGAGTATATCAACCTACAACGGAGAATTTTCTTCTAACGAATGAGTGATGGAGTGGGTAAGGTCGCAAAATAGATCAATCTGAAAGAACCATCATGAAACTGAAAAAATCCCTTGTCCACGATTGCATTGCTTATAGATAGGTGAGGGTGTAGCTTTAATATCAGACACTCAGCATTGTGATCATGAGTATGGAACTACCCTCTAAAATTCGGAGAGCCTGGGCAAGCTTCATCCGGAAGCCACAGCGGAACAGGTAGCACAGGATGAGAGGTCCAAGGAAGTAGGTGGATGCCCTTTAAGAAAATGCTATATTCTGGCTTTATAATTTCATGTCTCTGTGGTTACAGTCACAGTCTCAGATTTGATGGCATTTTTCATACATGATGCACTCATGATGTGTACGAAGAATGACCGGCTGGTTGTGTGTTTTTTTTTACGGTGTCCAAAGAAAGATCCAAAGTTTAAAGTAGCAGGATGATGATGATGATGAAGATTTAGTTCTTTTCCAGATTGGTAAGCGTAAGCGGGAGCTCGACTAGATCATCTAAGAGCCAACTTGTGCGAGCTCTTCAAGAACAGGGTCAGTAATACTGTACCTTATTACTCTTAATGTGTGGGAGTGTGTTGAATTAATCTTTGCATGAGCTACGGGATGAACAGTGCTAGGAATACTACCGCTCCTTGACTTCGTTTCCTAGAATGTGCGCCTAGTGGCGGGGGGAACGGTACACCTCGACTTTTTCTTCTAATCCTCGCTATCTATCCTGAAAACATTATCAAGGCCTCGTCTCAGTGCCCCCAGGACACGTTTTTGCAACATCATTTTGACAACTGGTTGTCAAGTAACTGCAAGGACTCCAGACTCATCGGCGGGACCGGTTGCGGAGGTGTTAAGGCAAAGAAGACATGATAGACAACATCACCCTACAGCTGTACATCATGATGCTTAGCTTTTTCTTCAAGGAGAAATCCTCCTCCCGCAACATCCTACAACATCAGGACCCTCCTAGGGTTTGGGTAGAAGGGGAGCATCCTCCTGTTTCATCCATAATGCTTAGCCTCTTCTTCTTCAAGGGCAAAGAAGAGGCTACAACATCATGATCCTCAGCCTCCTTTTCAACAAGTACTAGCGAGTAAGAACTTATAGTAAATACTCATCGAACAAGTACTAGTAGCGAGTCAGAACTTATAGTATACTGATCGTCCCGCTGGTAGTCGAGGAGTACTACTAGGCGGGATGCCAATCAGTCAATAGAAGCAAGTACTATACTCATACTACATAGAGATCAATCAATCAATAGAACTATTAACTAGTTGATCTTGAATAAATCTTAGAGGTCTCCAAGGATATAGTTCTCGTCATCCTTAGCCTGTTCTCTTTCAACCTTTCTTCAGAAGAACTATTCAAGGATATCGCGTTGACTCTCAAGGAAGATGATGTGACGCAGATGACGCAGTACTTCCAGATAAAAACTCTAACTCTTATTTCTAAGAGACTAGATTCTAGTAGTGACGTAGATAGAAACTCGTCTAACAAAGCGGGTACATGTTTTCAGCTTCCGGCGCCTAAGGAGTGCAAGGCAGATGGAAAAGATGATGCCGATGGGTTTACCCTCACGAGGCTCAACGCCAAGGAAAAAGAGGGATCGATCGAGCAGGATGAGCCCAAATTGATGAACGAGTTATGGAAAAAAATTTGATGATTTAGATTGAACTCAAGTTCTTGATGAACGAGCTATGAAAATTTTCGTATTCGAGGAGTAACAGTAAGTGTACTGCCTGTAGTAAGTAGTGTTGCAGTTGCTATTGTAGGCAGTGTTACTATGTTGCTGCAAGAGTAAAAAATATCCGCCAGTCACACAGTTGTTACAAGCAACAACAGTATTGCAGCTATTACAACAAGTAAGTCAGCGGACTAAAATCGTTCTCGTATGATCCGTATGATTAGGTAAGTACGGTGAAACAGCAAACTACAAGGCCGGTCTCTATCTAATCGTCCCAGACGGAGCTGCGCGCTATTTCGAGTCAATCGCACGATATTTCCGTGAAGGGGGTGGCAGATATCACTACAAGAAGAGTCTTGTTGCAATGAGTACCTCTGTCGAGAAAAAACGTGCTTCGGAGGATGTTCAGGATGATTCTGAGCAACAAGCACAAGATGTTGTTCAACAACTGGGGCAGGAGCAAGCAGACGCAGGACGAGGTGGAAATGATAGCGACGTCGAGCAAGACGACCACGACCAGGACCTCCACTTGGAAGACACCTCCTCCGACTCTACAACTAACAAGCTTATCAAGCTAAGTGAGGCATCTAGACGCGTGATGGACGCACCAACGGACACGATGACGATTATGCATAACCTGAAGTGCGCCGAGTCGCATCATGGTGTAGCATTGCAGATTCTGCCATTTATCGAAGCACAGACAGCGGAAGCAAACACTAAGGCACGAGATTGATGCTTGGATCTTCTGTCTCTGATAGATTAATTTGAGGCAGTCGTCTGTCAGGCTCAGGATAGGTAGAGGTAGAGCTAGTGGTCGTCTTCACAAAGTCCTAACAACGATGATAGTTAATATACATGATAGTAGTCTTCAGATGAAAGGTGAAGTTTCGAACCCGCTCTAAAAACAAGAAGCCAGCTCTTGCGGAGATCGCACGGGCTTCACACGAACACGGCAGGGAAGTTTATGGATCAGAGTTGTATCTATTAGTTTGAGGATCAGCAGATTAAACGCAATAAGCTCTTCTAAAGAAGCAACCTTAGCTACTTCTTTTAGAGCACTAACTCTAACTTTGTTTGTGATTTAAATTTAAATTCATTTAAGTTGATCTTCTTCTTCATGCTTTTGCACACGCGCACCTCCGAGGAAGACGGGGGCTGAGCCAAGGGAGCCACACGCATTTTTCTTCCTGCAGATGCGAGAGCAAGTCAAGTGCAGAGAGCTCACATCCGGGACCGCCTTGTGTGCATCCCTACAAAAAATACCCGTATATTATGAACATGGTACAGCAACGTCAATCTCAACCTTTTTTTGGAAAATATGGTACTATATTTTAGTACAACAAGAACGACACCAGTACTCGCATGGATAGGTGTGTGTCTGTGCTCTAATTCGTCGTCGTTCCGTAGCTCAAAAGATCTGCTCTAATCCTCACACCTTTACGCTGTGGCGAGTTGCATTAGGCGACCGCATTCACCGCGCGATCTATCACCACACCTTGACGGAGTCTCAGTGCAACTTCAAAAGTGAAGACGGCCACACCGTTTGCTCCAAAGCGTTTGACAAAATCGAAAAGCAGGACTTTTTGGAAGCTGTTACCATTGGTACTTGTTGTACTTCCTCACTTTGTTTCTAGAGTTTCTTACATAGATGAAGCAGGTGTGCGTATGAGAATAGTATTTTTAGAGGATGAATAGCAAGACGAGGAATGATAATGAATGTCTTTGATGCCTATTCAGTCCATTGGGTTTACATGTGAAGTCCTTTTGTTTCTTAGCCATCTGGGAACACAAACAGCTAGGAGGAGCTGAACTAGTCTGGATGGCTGCTCGTTGAATGAGTTCATGACCAGCAGTCAACATACATCTCATCCTGAGGATCCTTCCATCCTCGAAAACTATATGGAAACAACTAAAAGACCTCACAGGTCACAAGGACGATTCGAAGGATCCGTGGTCAAAGTGGGTTGGCAAGTTTAGCGTCCCTCACAAGAACTTGGCTTTGCTAGAACACGGGAAAAGAGACAAGGGCATGCAGGTGAAGAGCCTATTCGAAGGCGCGAAAGCTCTTTCTCGAGTCGTCAAAATGAACGTAGACACAGCACAGGACTGGGAAACACTGGAGGAAAACATTGCGAAAGACGAAGACCTCCTTGGGAAAACGAGGTCTCTGGACTTGCAGGTACTTTGATAATACTAGTACATCGTCTTATTCGTGTCATCATTTTCCTATGTGATAGAAATTGTAGCACAGTGATATAAGTACCCACATCCACGACCCTAGAGTTTGTTTTTCTCTACTGACAATGACAACCTTTCTTTGCATACAAAAATTCAACAAAATTTCAGTTGAACTTTGCCGCACCGGGTAAGGACCTCAAGGGGTCCGTGCGTGACTGCTTGGAAAAGCGTGTGGCGTTGTTTGAGCGGATGCTCAGTGTTTTCCCAGTCGCAACGTCCAATCTCGAAGCACTGCGAAGTGAACTTATGACGGCATTGTGTGGCTGCGATCATTTTCATTTGAAGTAGGAGTTACTACTAAGATGAAGCTCCTTAAAGAAGTTCAACTTTTGACAAATTAGTAGTTCGGTACTTCGCAAGGGAGTTCCTAGCTATGGGTACTATCTGTCCGAAGCCGATGAGATTCCTCGTGATGATCTGACGTGGTGGATTCAGTATAGTTCATGTTTTTTCACCGTAAAGACGAGTAGCAGTGATTAGTTCTAATTTTGAGAAAGGAGACTTGGAGGACGAACCGGCTCTGCACCTGACGGGAGGCCTGAAAGTAGCAGCGATCGCCGTCAGTCTGGTCAATCCAAAGGCAATTTGAGGTCCTTTTTGGGTTCAAAGGCAGAATAGATACAGGAGATCGAGAGTGTCTGATAAAAATTGACATCTAGCGAACTTGATACAAACGTCGACATCTAGCGAATTTGAAAGAAACGACATCTTTTTAAATTGCGTTCAGATTACTTGAATTTTCAGAGTTAACTCAAATTATTTGCAGAATCTAGCACAAATCTGTAGGGCAAGAAACAAAGTCTTTTATGCTTGTGGGCAAGAAACAAAGTGGTACAAGAAACTCAAAAACAATTTCCATTTCGCATTGCAATTTATTCAGAAACTAAAACGTGTGTACCAAGTAGATAAAGAAAAAATGAGTACAAACTTATCATTTTCAAGAACTTATCAAGTAACAAGAACCTCAAGATAAAGAATAATCTGTGTACAACTAACTATCAGAATCCGTGTATGTGCCGAGGGACCACGGTGGAGGAACTCAAGACAAAAATCTAGTGATTTGTAAAGCGCAATAAGTGGCGTCAAATTGAAAAACGACGATGATGATTAAAACATGACAATGAGCTTCTTATTCTTTTCCTATCGGGGGCTGGAGTTTGAATTAAACATCTGCTTCACCTAGTACCTGCAGAGTCATCGCGCAGCATGTGATACATGTCTAGAAAACAAGTAATAGAGTGCGGCAATTGTGCCGCTCATGATTATGCAAGTATTATCCTACTGTCTCTCATGTCTGCTCTCATTTAAATAACATGTTTCGTGTGCATTTGACTTGCTCGTGTCGTATTCTGTGTACAGCTAAGAAAAGTCGTCGTGCGCAGATTCTCTGTTCACCGACATCATGAAGTAGCTGACAGTCATTTTTTTGTTTCCATTTTTTCGCTCGAATCCAACCGATCACAAACACATACATCAGATACAGATTGATCTTAATGCATCACTATCAAACCATTACTTTCGCATTACAGTAGGTTTCTCTATCTGTGCATTCTGTACCCAACTTCTCTTCCTGTCCGAAACACTGCTGCCAGGACTGCCAGCATAGATCAGAAATACGCAGACGGTGAGTGTGTTTGTTCTTGCATGGGATTCACCAACATACCGAGTCGATTTGAGGAATGGAAGAAGACTTTACTTTCTCGCCTGTAATTCATCTCAAGTACATCAATCAGGCACCCAATAACGGGGTTTCTCAGGGACCTTCACAACATCAACACGTCCGCGGTCATGAATCCTCATGTTACCGTTACGCGAGGAGTTCTTCTTCTAGTCGCTGTCCTTCGAGGAATTCTTCTTCTAGTCGCTGAATGTCCGCAGCGTAGTCCTTCCTGCCGACGACAATGTGCAAAGGCTCGCCAGAGAAGACAGAGCTCTGGCGGTTTTTACGGTGTTGTTCGACGCCAGCCAATATTTGCACCCACGATCATGGGCGCGGAAAAGTCCGCATTTAGCGGTAGGGCTTTGGTGTTCGTGTACCCCGTTCGCTATTCCTTTCCTCCTTCAGAAAGGCAACACGAGTGGCAACAATGAATAATAGAACAGTTTATAAGGGTTCCCAACATGGCTGGGCTGGGCACACTGGGTCGCTGGGCGACCCAAATGCGCCAGATCTGCCGAATTTTGCGCCCAGCGTGACGCTGGGCGTCTACAATGCGGGGCGCCCTTCGGGCGCCGGCTTGAGAACCCCACCAGCAGTGCTAGTCTAGCGTACGCCAAGGCCAACGGCGCTGGCGAGTTTACCGCTGTGCACAAGAGCGGCGCAGCATCGCACGCATCGAGCAGCGCAGTGCAGCGCGACGCAGTGCAAGCTTGAACAGAGCAGGCGCCGCGCACCCCGCTACTGCGCAAACTGGCGCAGCACTGCGCCAGCGCTGCCCTGAACCTTGAGGGCGGCGCGCCGCCTTTGTTTGTCCTCACGGGACGCGCTGCACCGCGTCCCCGCGGCGCAAGTAAATCCATCGGCCGCGCAGGCTCGGCATGCCCAATGTGTGGCCCTCAAGTCCGCTAAGCGCTATCCAAGCGCCCGCCCAGCGTGCCCAGCGTTGCCGCCCAGTGTGCCTCGTGTTGCCGCCCAGCGTGCCCAGCGAGGCCGCCCAGCCACCCAGCGTGCCCAGCCGCCCAGCGTCTATAAACTACTCTAGAACAATTTGCATAACTGCAGGTCAAGATCGCTAATTTGAATTCGTTTTCATGAATGTTAAATGTTCTTTCAGTCGCCTCCACTCCTCCCTAATGCTACAAAAGGTGGGAGTGTATGTCTTTACAATCAGACACACCACGCGGCCGTGCGTTCTCTTTATTCAATGAAAGCCATGAGTTAGGCTTAGGTCGGCTCCACCAGCTTTATTCAATGAAAACCACGAGTGCAAACTCGTCCAAATGCTGCCTTGCTCTCCAATTCTGTGTTCAGCCAACACCAGGAACCCTTTGCGCTTGTCCTTGCTCATGCTCCATCTCCATTACCCACTATCGGCAACGCCATGTCCTTGTGCGGCTGGAACGTTTTGATGATGTGCACTCAGTTCCCAATCCTCGTCTCCTCTCCCAAGATGAATTTGCTTAACAGCAGCTAGCCGTTCAGCTCGATACGCCGGCTCCTCGTTCCACGAGCTGCCGCGTTTGGGCTGCCTGACGTAGCAAAAACACATGCAGCGCAAGCAGCTAGCTATACAACTCGTACAGCAATCTTTGCAACCTTCCAGTATGGGTGAGATTCCACCATTAGTTCTTTCACCAGAGTACTAGAGATTGATTTTTTATACGTATCCTGTAGTTCTGCTTCTGAGTTCTTCGTCTTCCTTCACCTTTTGTGCCTCAAAACAGTCGAGTCTCTGAGTCCTGAAGTTCCTCGAACATGACTCGTCTTTTCTCGACACATGCACTTGCACATGACCCCACATTGTCCCAGTGAGAGTGACCGCAGGCACGCCGCGGTCGTGAACACCAAGAAGAACAACCAGCACAACTACGACACAATCAAATCTTTCTAAGCATAGTACAAAAAAGCACATCGATCATAACAACAACATTGACGATTCATTTTCATAATTGTAGGCCCCCCTGCTTCTAGAGAAAGAAGTCATGAACTTTGCGACATTTTTTGGAATCTGGTTTTTGCTTCGAGAGCAATAGTATACTTTCTCCCTCCAATTGTATGTCACCAGCAAAATTGATCGACCTCTTCTGCAATTGCCACGCTAAACGCCGCTTTTCTGAGTCTTCTGAGCACTCGGTCAACATGCCCTGCGCGTGGTTCTTTGAACTTCTCCTGCTCGCTGTGCTGCTTGCACTTTGTTCACCTGACGTACTAGAAGGTGGATCATCTGCTACGCGATGCTTTCTATCTTTGCATCCGAAAGTGATCCTGCCTTTTTTTTCGTCGATTTCAGAGTCCATCTTGCGATACATGGACTGAAAGACATCGCCTTGCGGTGCGAAGACGATCGATATCCTGTACTTGAGAGACCACAGGGCTTCTGCTGCAGCTAGAGCTACGGGGTCTGGGTCTGTTGTGGAGGCGTCAGCTGACATGAGCCACGTCGCTGTGCGACCACGCTTAGTCTGCTTGTCGGGACTAGAAGGAGATGAGGATGATGGGTCTGCTTCTGGTGCTGGCAGAGAATCTTCAGGAGCCGTAGAAGTAGAAGAAGTAGTTTCATCTTGTTGTACTGATGCTGTCTCTACAACAACTTTCGCCTGTTCCTTCTTTCCTTCATCCCGCAAGCTCGCTACTAGCCTTGTTGGTGGCCTCGTTGTGGTCGTCACCTCTGTACTGCCCGTCTTCATCGCGTCAATGAGTCCTTCGAAAATTGTCTCAATTTTCGCTGTCGCCACACAGATCCTTTCTTGTCGAAACAGGGTTTTGGCAGAAACCATTGCTGCTAGTTCACATCCTTGACAATGGACTTTCAGGTAAAGGATTTCTTGCTGTTGTAGAAAGAAATTCGATGCCATCGGATGTCGAAAATGCTCGTCCAATGTGGTAGCTGGTACTAAATCATATTCCTGGCATTGCTCAAATTCAGGATTCAGAAGGCACATGCTAGCGTCTGCGATCTTGCTTTTCGGGGAATGAAGGAGGTGTGAGCGGGAGTAGTTGGTGGGCGAGAGGATACATCAAATTTATCATTGTTCGAATTTTATTTTAATCGCCGCTTGATGTACTGACTGTGGTCAAGAATGCTCCAATTACCTTTACCGCTGAGTCTAAGCTTACTCTGCCAGAAAAACTTCTAGCTCACACTTCGCTCCTTCTACCTGGTTTTGCTACAGAGTCTATTCCTTCTGCTCGCATAATTCTTCGTCCCGAAAAAGGAGTCTTGTGTGACGAAGCTCTGCGCCGAGGCATGCGGATTCAGAAAAACCGTGTGCAAGTTGTGCTTGTTTGTATTTCGGTTTTTGATGGCGTTACCTACTGCAACGTCCACCTCTGCTTTCTGTATAGTGCCGCCTTTCGTGTCCAGGGTCTGAGCCGTAGACGTCGTTGTAGGTGGTAAATCAAATGAAGATGTTGATGAGTTCGTCACATCAGTCTTCTGCTCATCATCATCTTCTTCACTAGTTGTATCACTAGAAGTAGTAGTAAACGCCCTTTCTTTCTCCTTCACGATGATCCCCTTCACAATTCTAACGCGCGACTCCCATTTGTTGGCCCTCACGGTCCTCTCGAAGGCATCCACTGCCAACTGATTCGGCTCGAAAGCTACTGCATGTACATGGGAGAATTTGCGCAAAGCGTGCAAAAGACAGTCGCCTTGATGTGATCCAACTTCGACGAAGAGTGCGGCAGGGGAAGAGGAACTGTTGTCATTTATGTCCTCGCCATTATCTCCTTTGATGGAAATAGTACTTGAAGTTGAGGAGCTTTCGCCACCCTGACCCTGAGCTTGAAGAGAGTTTTGAACATCAGCATCATCCCTGCTCTCGAGGTCAAACGGCATGTGATCGACGAAGGAGAGAAACAGCCCATCTGTGCAAAAAGGTCGTTGCCCACCGCCAACGCGGACGTTGTTTGCGATACTGTCGTGAAAGTTAGAAAGAGGATAGTTGAAAGGCTCCAAGATCGTTTGCATATTAACGGAAAAAGAGGCTCCATGACACATGTTGACACCATGGAATTGGAAGTGGTGATGCTTTCTTGTTGTCATCCGAGACTTTCCCTTGATGCGCCGCTTATTTCCCTTTCACAGAAGGAAGATGCACAGAGAGAAAAAGACCCCTTCCTTGCTCCATCATAAAAAACGGTATCGTCCACAGGGATCCCATCCCCCTTGCCAAGTATAAACTGTTTGCTGCGATCGAAAGCGCGGTCAACAACCCCAATACCGGAAACGTGGGAAACGGTTTATCCTCGTGGACATTCCCAAAGAGTAGTAGTTCCTGCATTGGGTTTGCGCTTGCTTGCATTGCCAATTCTAGGTATGTACTAGCCACCTGAATATACGTTCTCGCATCGTTTTGCATCTGATGTCCCAGATCGGGCTTGACAGGTAGCACAGCAGGCACGTCGTGAGCGATAAGGCTGTAGGCGAGAGCAAGGCGTAAAGTTGCGAGACTTAGGTTAGAGAAATATGATGGAGAGGAAGAGGCTAGCTACTATTTTGGCAGTTACTGCTCTGTCCTAGCAGAGCATATGAGTCATGATGTGTGCCTCTCCCTCTACTTTCTGTGCATTCTAGAATCATGATCTTCATAAGTAAGCATGTGATTTTGTCTGGTTGCGATGCTGGCATATAGACTTTGACGAACTGTTTTTTTCCACCAACTATTCGAAATTTCGAAGATGCTAGTTCTGCTGCTTCCGGACTTAGAGCTCACCCTAAGTCATCTCGAGAAGCTTTCTGGCTTCTTCCCTTGTACTTACCACTGAGGGGCCTTCTCAGGAGGAAGATGATGCTTCCGAAAATGGATTAGCGGAAACCTTAAGCTTAAGAACTGACTTTGTTGCTCGTCCCCAAGAATTTCCGCTTGATTCGGCGTCCATTCTTTCCAGACCCAAGTCGTCGTAGTATTCGACCCCATCTCACAGGTCTCTCCTCGATCTCCGTATTTTAATAGGACGTCGAAGGAGATGCGTCGATTGAGCTTTAGCATCCTCAAAATGTGCAAGCCCATTTCTTTGTCCCTCCGTTTCTGCTCTGGCGTAGCCCACTGCGAAATGCGGCATTTTTTGCACGCCTGCTGTGAATAGGTCGCGACTCGAGTGATGTCGCTCAGTCTTTTAGCTTCGGCATCTTGCTCTGCGGTACTTAGCAGGTCCACTGTTGTAGTACCACTACCTTCCTGCTGCAAATCCACTTCTATGATTTTCTGGTCCAGTTTCCGTTTCAACGCTGCGTCATTCTCCTTCGGCATCAACGCGTCCCCGTTTGCTGAAGAAGAGGGCTCGACGTGTTTCACATTCTTAGAGCTGGCGGTAGATGTAGAAGTCCTCGTAGTCCATGTCCATCCCTGTTGTAGACAGAGTATGTTGATTATCCTAGTTTTCCACTTGAATCAAATTAAAAAATATGCTCAGATAAAGATAAAGGGATCATCCACAACAACATAGAGATTGATCTATTAGTAGAAGGAGCCTTAAAATTCAGACTGGCAGCACTATCGTCGCGTCCTTCTCCCAACCGCTTCGCCTCCCTCATTTCGATCGCCTTGATCTCACTTGGCCTTAGGCTGCCATATGGTCCCCAACCATATCCTGTAGGCTCGCCTACGTTGAAGATAGCATCGTTCCACGTGTTGGCCATGGCGTCTAGGATCGAGAACAATTGCCACTGTCCGCCGAGGATCAAGTCATAGAGGGTCAGACTTCTACTTAGACCTTCCGGAAATCCATCCGCAGAGTTAAGTATCGTAGACCCGCTTCCTCCTTGCACAGAGGTCCAAGATGCTTCTCAAAATGGGGGATTTTCGGAAGTCTTAATCTACTCCGCCAAATCGCTGCGAAGAGAACTTGGCTCGAACCGATGTAAAACCGCATATCCTCGTAGTACTTGTCGAGGTAGGGCAAAGGTGCTTTGAATTTGTAGTTGCCCACGGCCATTGGGAATTAGATAGATGTTGTAGCTGTGTCGATAAAGTCTGTTCCTGAAAGAAGCCGTAATAACCTTGGTGGCAGGAGTCGTTGTCAGTTGTACACCACACCCTTGACAGGAATCTACACACCCACTGTGAGAGGAAAATCACAGTGAGATATCTATTCATGTCATCCCATTGATCGCCTCTTGTATAGCATTGTGTAGCTGAAGTAGTACCTTCTAAGACAAGAGCTACGACGCCGATTGATTCCTACACCCAAGATAGCCTTAATGTAAAACCGAGCACGTTGTCATTGCTGCTATCAGCTCCCCCATCATGCATTTCTGGCGTTCGTGGTGCAGAAACACCTTCGATCCCACGGATTGCGATGTTGGTGTAGCAAAGATCACCTGCGTCTTCCAAAGAAGCCAAAAATCCTTGTCCAGTAGTTAGAGGCTTCAAACAGAAAAAAGGGTTCAAAAAGAACATCCCACGCTAGCCCTGGCCTGCTCTCATAATTGATCAATAGAGGGTTTTCACAGGTTAAAGCGCTTTGCACCAGCTCCTCACGCCAGCGATGGCGATCACAGCAAAACGTAGGCATGTCAGCGCAAGCATCCCGAATGTGCGCACGTGTGTAGAAGCGGACTAGTGTTTGCATATCTAGGCAGCAGATAGGCCATGCGAATTGTGCTATCAACGGATTGCGCTTGATTTTAGACGAAAACGGGGTCGCTGTTGCGGAAATCTTCCTTGAATCAAGCAGCTAATTCTCTTGGTGATTTGTAGTAGTTGATGGCCAAGCAGAAGCACTTACTTATACTTTTAGTAGTTGATGGCCAAGGAGACGGACTTACTTGCACGTCATAGGGATTAGAGGATTAGACGGTTCTTATTCCGAAACAAGTTTTTCCTTAACATTACTGACCACCCAATCAGCACTCCCGTGTACCGGTTGCCAATTGCTGGTGTTGGTAAGGGCATTGCGCCCACGTGGTATGCATACATCTCCTGTTTCGTGCGACCCTCCACGTATGATCCATTTACGGTTGTGGATGCCACCCAAAACGGCACTGGACGGCGCCAAGCCTTGGACGGAGACCAGGAACAAGCTCGCCAGGAAGGCTGGGAACCTAGCAACCTTTGGTACTGGGGACATTCTGCTAGTTGTCGTGTTTTTTACTTGGGCAATAAAGCCATTTTTTACTTGGGCAATGTCTGCTAAAATGGCCCATTGTTGTTGTACACGACGCCAACGCCATGATGCTTCTGTGATCTTGGTGGGATCCTTTTCTTTGTTGGTCGATGGTATTTTCCCCGAACCTACGATGCCGCGTACTACATAAGTCTCGAGGTAGGTCACTCCAAATCCAACCTCCGCACCTACTTTTCTCTCATGTCTCACGACTCTCTCCTGCGGCCGTGCTTGCCCCTACACCGGAATTTCCCATGGCCATTTATGCTTCGCAGCGTATGCCTCCGCAGGCATCAGATTCGAATTCTTCTTGAATGATACGAGGACATGCCGTGAGAGGAAAAGTGGAAAAACTTGCGCTGGGATAGTAGCATGAAAACAGTCTTAGCGGTTTTTCTAACATCTTTCTCCTAACATGCCTTTTTCCAACGCCACCAATTCACTAGCTAGAAGCCTTAAGGTCACAAGGTTTACTTCTAAAAGTAGAAGAAAGAAATTCGAGTATATGCTAGATTTTGGAGGAAGTGTGAATGAAATAGAAATTGCGGTTCAAATTCGATAGCGCACAATCAAATACTTCGCGACACAATCGTTTCCATGGATCCGTAAGGTAATAAAAAAGTCAAGAAAATAGTCATAGTGGCCTCCACCATTGCGTATGCTTGTCTTTAGATTGTGGCTCCTGCAGTTAGATTTCTGTAGCTGCAAATATGCTATGAATCAAATATGCTATGAATGAAGTAAGAAAGGAAAACAAGTGTTTTACTCTTTAGCTCAAGCAAAAGAGTGTTAGATCATGAGGTGAAATAAGGTTTCAGGTGAGTGATAATGTACATGTGAAGCAACAAGGCGCAGACAGGGCACGTAGCCTCGAAACAAAGTATTTGAAAAAAACAAAAAGACAGTACAGATGATATGTAATCATTGG
The DNA here is from genome assembly GCA_905178165.1 of Amoebophrya sp. A25. Lineage (NCBI taxonomy): Eukaryota > Dinophyceae > Syndiniales > Amoebophryaceae > Amoebophrya > Amoebophrya sp. A25. The sequence continues at coordinate 879,170 of CAJINU010000037.1, forward strand.
AAGAACTAGAAGATGAAATTGATGAAAACAAGACTTTCATGTCATGAAATAGGGCTGTACGAGAACATGACGCGCTAGATGTAGATGATTTCTGAACGAACGCAGCTTGCAGTTTGTGAAAGGGTATTCTATAGTACCGGTGGAGCACGTCTAACTAGGAAACAAAAATACATAAAAAGCAAGGAGTCCAATTATTTAAAAAAGAACTATAGTGGCCACGTTTATGCTAGGATCCGTTTATTCTAGGCGCCGCGAGTTCGTCCAACTGCCCTATAGGGAATACTATACAGTCTCTATAGTATGTAGTCATTATTTTAGGTTCAGGCACTCTCTGCGAGTAGCTTAACCTTTAGTATAAGATCCGCCAGAGGCACAACAAACTCCAGACCTAAAAGATTTGTTTTGCTCCTGGAATTTTCTTGATGTAGTACGCCATGGGCCAACAGATGGCATTAACGAAGAAAAAGCAATAGATGAACCCCATGGTGATCGCCACTGAGTTCAATTCTGTGGAGGACGTCTGCATACCGTAGTTCGGCTTGCCTGCTGTCAGATATGGGTGTTGCTGGAAAGTCCTCGAAGTTGATCCTGTGCCTGATTCTCCTGGTACGCCTACAGCTTCTGGTCCTGTACCTCCTGATCCTCCTAGAGGTGAAGGTGCCACTAAGTTACTTTCGAAGAATTGAAAGCGTGTTACTGGTGTTTTAACTCCAGTTAGTTGATCACTATAGTGCAAGCCGTCTTCTCCCAGGAAGAGCATGTGCCACAGAAAAGATTTTTCATTTTCAAGATATTGTGCTCCTCCTCCGTGCGTTTCTCCTTCTCCAGCAATTTCTGCGTCTTGTTGTGCTCCTCTATTTGCTGCTGGAGGAATCTCAGTGTGGTGGTTGAATACTCGTGTACCTCCAATTGCGTTCGCTCGACTTCCGTTTGTGCTCGTCGCACCTCCGTTCATGCTCGCAATCCTTGTGTGTCGGTCGCCTCCCGAAGCTCCTTCATTTGCATGATTGATACCAGAACTACCGGATGCAGTTGCCCCTTGTAAATGACCTACAACACCTCCTACTCTAGATGCGCCAGTGTCCTTCGCACGCTCTTGGTACAAAAATCGAACAATAGATGAGGAATGCGAGGATGCGTCTTCATTCTGCGCTGATTGATTGCTGGCCGCGGATTGTCCAGTCCGAGCTCCACCATGGTTCTCCGCGTATCTTGCTTTCTTTCTCGCTGCTTCTTGTTCACAGGCAAGCTCGACGAGCAACATCCATGCGTAAACGACCCAATCGATGATGTACTGGTGAAAAAAGAAGACACCGAAGCTCGCTTCTCCTAGGATTAGCGGTCTTCACAACAAGAATTCATTTACATCCGCAGTCTTGTTTAACATAGTCTCAGATGAATCCTTGTCATGTTCTTAGTGCCCATGAAGATGGATTGACTCAAAGATGAAACTAACTCAGAAGTGAGACAAATAATGCTTGTACTCTGTGGTCGCGAAGATGAACGAAGATAAATTGCAATTATGTGAGCCATAATAGAAACGTCAACAGCCAAGAGTTGTTGTTACAATGTTGAGCGAAGAAACGGATCAAACCAACGGCCAACCAAACCACTGGTAGACAAACAACAGCGAAAAGACCAGCTGCCGTGACACGTTCCGAGAACGGTGCTGGGTCAGGAGGGATTTAGAAGATGAGTTGATGAAAAATAAATCTTTTTCTTCTGAGACAACAGAAGCAAATAAATTGAAATTCTGTTTTTAGTAGAAACATTGCAACCTTCTAGATCTAGATCTAGAATGAAAGCAGTGTTAGGGAGGAGGACTTCACAAGATTTCGTCTCTTGTCGACTCTACAACTACGTCATCCAGTGTAGACAACATCATATAGCGAAACTCATATCAACAACAACATGCGTTTTGAATTCCTCTGGTGCCATAAGCAATAGCTCCATCTTGCGGTCGCGTCGTCTTCCACTTGTCCTCGTGAAAGGGTGGCGCTTTTAGTACCAGCGCAATAATAAACAGAGTCACACTACAAAGCACTGATACGATATGTAGAGTCCAAGCCTCTCCACCACGGTAACGTTTCAAGGGGCTTCGGGTGGAGTTGGAGCTCTTTTGTTGTTGTTGTTGTTGCTGTCGTTTTAGCATTTGACTTCTCGGGCTTTCTGCTCTGCGTGAATTCTTCTTCAGACTCGTTCTAAGCACCGCGGTGGGAACATCAATGGCGTCAAAATCTAATTGCAGATGGCCTTCCATAGTTTCTGGTGGTGAAATATCCTTTCCCTGTTCCCGTTGCGGAGTATTGTGTCTGTCGGTCAGGCTGTCGTCAACCTCATCGTTTGCACAGCTGATCATCACTGAAACATCTTGTTCATCTGTAGCCATGTAGTTGTTGGCAGAAATATCAACGGTCGTATCAATGCGCTCTTCGATGTCGTCCCTCACTAGGAGGGGTTGTGTTTCTACGGCACGATCGCCATTCACCTCCTCGTCACCTTCCTGACCTTTCTTGTGGTCGACGTCCTCTACAAATTGCTGGCTCACGCAATCTTCAATCTCTCGTACTGCCGCAACAGTTTCGCCTGCTGCAGCACGTTCCTTGTGGCTTAGTCCCTTCTGAGCAGACTCTTGACTAGTTGGACTGGCTTCAACGTCTTGACACCCACTACATCCTTTTCTAATCGCTTCGGTAAAGGGAGGCAAAGGCTTCGTGATAAACGTGTCGTTCTCCGTCAGCCAGTTGTTCTTTTTCGCTAAACAACCTGCAAAAAAGAAACTAATCGCTGTAGGTAGCGCACTACCAGGATTGATACTCAGATTCCACAACAGGCAGTCCCACAAGTGCATCCACGCCTGACAAACCGCTAGACAGATGCTGTACCACAACATGCGCCAAAAAGACGGGACTTCTCGCATCACAGGCACATCTGCCAGACCTCTTGGGCAAATCAGTGCGAAGCCCAAACAAATAGCGATCAACAGCTGCAGAAACCAACAGAAAGCCGTGTCCGTGGTGAGGTGGAGGTTAGAGAAGGAAGTAAGAAAGCCGTGTCCGTGGTGAGGTGGAGGTTAATAGAGAAGGAACTAGTAAGGTTATTTCTTACATGCTCGTCCATTCATTCATTCTCATTTACCTGGTGTTGAGGTATATTTACCTTGTTCGAAAAAAAACACATTACTGAAAGTTGAATCCCGATCCTGGAAAGCTTTCTCATTCTCCTATCCTCCAGAATTACAAGTAGTTATGAAGATACGACAGACAGGAACTACTTTAACTGCTCACGAGCCATAGAGTCCTTTGCTGCCGGCTCTACTTGCTCTTTCATTCCTGGAAACAGTTGCTGGTAGCTCGTGAGGTCCATCCTAGGAAAAACGACCACTGTCAACACGAACAACTGGTGGAGCGGCCAGAGGAGGAAGAATGTTAACAGCAACGGGATGGCGTCAGTTAGAACTAGAACTTTTCATTCCGTACTTCTAGTACAATGAGATAGCATAATGCATGTTTCTGAAAGTACAACTGTCTTTCTGGAGCTGGAGATGCACTACCGAACATAGAGGTACTTGCAAAAGCAGGAGTTCTTCTTAGTACAACCTTCTACCAAAATTTCTGTCTTTTCTATAACATGTGCAATGACCACTCCTGTCTCCGAGAAGAAGTTGTAGAGAATACTATTTTTAAACGTAGGTACAGGCAGATGGATTCAGTCACAACTGTATCCCCGAAGGAATGTAGTGTATTAGCCGTAAATATCGCAAGAACCGCTTGCGTATGAAGTCCCGGACACCCTGTTTTTCGAGCGAAGAGGGGGTAAAGAAGCCTGCGATAAAGAAGAACACTGGCATGACCATCCCCACCAACATAATGATAATTCCAGACCCGACCCAAGCGAAATAGTTGTCCTTGAAATTGAAGAGGATCCAGGCTTCATTATTCCCCACGTTTAGAAGAGGAGCTACCGCGTTCGCATTCCTGAGAGCCTTCTGGGCTTCTTTTTCACAAGTAGAAAAAGAGACAGAGTGAGTAGATAACGCTCCTGAGGATGCTGTAGCGGCAGCCTTAACATGGGACCAAACGTAATGCCTGTGTGCGCCATCACCACAAGGAAGATCAAGAAACTCTTCAGATTATCGAGGTAATGAAGTCGGGGCTTGGCGCTTTGAGACTGTTCTTGAGGAACGCCAACAACTTTTGTAGTACCTGTACCAAGGTTCCTGTCTGGTCCTTCTTCGGCACAAGAAGTGGCTTCACCACTGTTCTTCACCGCTCCTGAATCTCGAGAATCAACACCTTCCTGAGAATTGTCAACATTTTTCCTGTTCAAATTGAGTCGCTTCTTCATCGCTAAATCACCAGGCAACAATTCCGGCAACTCGTCATCGCCACCTAAACGAACAAAACCAGTCGGGAGAGGGCTTCGCACCGCCGCAGCTTTTCGTTTTTGGTAACAGAGCGACCGTTTGTTTTTCTTGCGTGTCTTTTTCGTATGATGGAGGAACGTGGTTGCGTCAGATACGTCAGAAGCATAGTCGGTTGTAACCTGCTGATGTTGAAAGTCTAATGCTGTGTGCTGCTCCATATCCAGTTCCACCGCGCCCGCTGTGGGTATCACCGTAATATGCTCACTAACAGCACCAGGTTCGCCTGTACGATCAGGCGATACTTCTATGACGCCTTCACAAGAGCCGTTTCTTGGGTTTACAATGACAAACTGCTCTGTACCACAATCGTTAGGCCCAGCACCACCTGGAGAGGCAGACAATCGTCCACCCTCAAAAATATGCTCTTCGTGTTCCTCACCAGAAGACTCAGGCTCTGCATTGTCATCATCCGAGGTTAAATTGCGCCCGCTTTTTTCCTTTTCAGCCTCGTGGTCTTTGTCGGCCTGTGGAACAGGAAATTGCGCTGCAGGTCCATGATTCTTTTCATTACTCGCCCCATCTTCCTCGTATTAAAGATCAGCAGTCAGTGGCCATTGATTCTAAAAGAAAAGGGCCCCATGCCTCTCCCTTTGTTTTCCCTTCATTTTCCCCCGTTCTCTCACGGGAGCCCCTCTCTTCGATCTCAGTGACTAACCTCAATGACCAATGAAAGTTGAGCCTTAATCGTAAGTCGTGACCGGCCTGAGACTAGCACTTTTCCCTTCAACGAAAAGCAGACTTCTCCCAACACTCACATTCTCCTGCTCTTTTTCCCGAGACTCACGGTTTCCTCGTCTCGGGAAGAAGAGCAAGAGACAGAGAATCGTGATGGTGTAGGTGAACTCATGGTTCCGGTCACTGGGTTTTTCTCGTGTAAAAAGGTAACCATGACCGGAATAAAGGTACACCACAAGCAGAAAAACGGGGAGCGCGATGGCGGTTGGGATTAGAGACTAAGACGTAAGTACTATCACAAGTATTTTACATGATTGACATTCACTATGACTATGATACTATCCTTAGTATTGGGAAATCAGAGCTGCAGCTGTTTTTTGACACTACACTTATTCACGAGTCAATGGAGACGGAGAAAAGCTTACTGCTACCATAAGTAAATAATCTGAGACGGCGACCACTCAAAGTCGGGGTCTTGGTGGTGCTTCCTCGGCAACCCTTTCCACCGAAGCATGGTGCGACGAAAACGAAGCAATTTTTTCTTCAATAATGATGTTGATCGTCTTCGTTGTTTGTTAAAAGATGAAGAACGGTGGTCGTGACCTTCATTGTTGTTGTTCTCATTTTTATCATGATGTCTTTGTGTGGTAGAGCTAGACCTAGTAGATGGTCGTCGAGACAGTGTTTTCTTCATTTCTTTAGGGTTCGTTGTGCTTAGTCCCTCCTCTGTGATACCAGTTATTTTTTACTTACGTTGAATTTGTAACAAGTGTAAACAATGGCTCAACCACAACGTTAAGTAGAACCAATTTGTAGTGCGATAATTACTCCAGAAATGTTCAACAACAAGAAAGACCGTTGTTCTCACATTCGCAACAGGAATAAAGCAACCAAGGGTTTGCAAGCCAAAAGTTAGTCAACCTTCCTGGAAGTTTAGATGGAGATCTTCTAGTCTTCTCTTCTGATCGTGGTGCCATCTTCGACGCAACAGCATGTCTGGTGTGGTTCTTGACGGTATGAAATACGATCAGAACCAAACCTTCATACCCGACTCAGAGAGGTAAAACTCACTGCAAGCTTGGAGGGCAGAATCTACCCTGGAACATACGTCGGTCCAAAACGACTAAGTGAAGCTGTTATCACATGCTTCCTTTGCATGATCACGTAGCTGTCTCTTTCTGACGCTTCGATACGCTGCTGTTTGTTGCAATATCAGAAAAACGACGCGTCAACATCAACTACTAGAATGTGTTAAATAGTTAGCTATGGTTTCAATTTGATTGTTCATTAAATGCTTAATACAGGATTCATTCAACATTCACTGTGCATGGAAAAGGAATAACGCATCCTTAGCTGCAGTGAATTCTTATGCCTATCAGCGTTTCTTGTTGTAGTAAAAAAAGTACTCGAACATCAAATTCCATAGGGTGAATCTTGTTGGTCGGTGTAAAAAGTTCAGGAAGGGTGTTCATTGTCTGTTTTTATGCAAAGGTGATGATACAAACTAATTATAATGTGTATCATTCGCGTTAGCTTTGTTCATTTTCGATAGTGTGGTACAGAGATGATCCTTCCACGGAACCTCTGCGCACTAGCGATGGTTTGCTGCGTCTTTTCTATTTAATTTCATCCTACTTGACTAAGAAAGTGCGTTAATTATCTTTCCTGTTAACGAATAAAGGTCTTAACCTGGAACCGTCATTTCACTCTTGCTTTGACTACAAAGGCTTTGGTCGCTTGATGCTTAAATAGGTTGGTGTGCAGAAATTTTTCTAATCGTTTCCGTTGGCTCATCTAACCTGGTTATCATTTCAGTCTACAGCTAGACCTAGAGCTGTTGATATTAATTCCACTTATTGCGATAGTCCCTGGCACTGCTTAAACACTGTAATCTATGCTAAGATAAGTATATATAATTACTCAATTACTGACACGAGCATCGTTCCCAAAATACACTCACCCTATGTGAGCTCAAGTTTTGAACCCCAGCAGCGTGACATCGTTATCTCGCTGCGTCGCTTTGTAGCGGGTATCACGCTCAGACTGAAATTTTCTAGTCGACCAAGCCCTTTCGTCAGCTGGCGGTGGTTTATTTTCGACATATCGCAGGAAATCCTCAGCATCCGTGTCGTTTTGTGCCCTGTTTTAGTGGATAGGGTTAGGAAAATCCTCACCATCCCTCAGTGTTGTTTTGAGCCCTAAATAGTAGTGGGGAGGTTGTGAGTTTCAAGCAAGCTCTACAACACGTTCGCACGAAAAGCGTACGAGGGAAAAAGAAACCAGAATACAGAAAAAGAAAGATGACAAATACGATACTTAATAGCTTCAACACTGTTGCTGGAAGCATACTAGTACCGCAATCTCTTCATGACTCGGGCAATCTTAAAGTAGTACCGCAATCTCTCCATGACACGCACGATCGAAGGATAGGTCGTCGCATTCGACTTCCCACATCTCTTACACCTCTGGAAATCCAAATTAGGATTCTGCTTCTGCTTCCATCCACAGACTGGGGTTAGAGGTGGGATTGCGTTTGCGATCAGGATCATTGGCTGGTAGATGGCATACCTTAGGTACAGTACTACTTTTGAACTGTACATCCGCATTCATACTAGGGATTGACTCGTACATCCTCATCATAGGTAATTAGGTCACGTACTTAGTACTTTCATCAGTGCTTACTCGGACTGTAGTCGACCTTATCCTAAAGTCTAAACCAAATGAAAATGTATATCATTATCAATGTCTTTGTTCATTTCCGCCATAATTTACAAACGATGAACAGGTATTCTTCATCCTGTGTCCGGACGCGCTTTGACAACGCTGACATCATTTTTTTTCTGCGCTGCAAATCTGCAGTCGAGGATTTTGGACCGGTGGATTCTGAACCTTGTTTCAAAGGCGCCCCCGTATTAAACGCCTCATGGAAGATCGCCAACTCGTAGGGGACAAGAAAGGCACGCACATCGCCGGGGATGGGACCTTTGTTAGAGTAGTAGGATTTTTTTGCTGCTTGTGCTTGGATTATATGTTGCTGTCCTTAATAACATCTTTGGCTCATCTAGTCGTGATCTTCGAAGTAGGCACCATGCGATTCATTGACTCAGTCAAATATGAAGAATTTACTCTCTTGAAGAGTACCGACAGCACTTCTACTTTCTGGCTATGCTTGAATACTGTAAATCACTGTTTATTTTTGGAGCCTACTATTTCCGAAACCATAACTGTTCCAGTAGGATCACCTCCAGAAGTGCTTGCTTTACTCGTGTATTCGAAGCGATCCATGTACAGAAGCTGTTGCTCCACCACAGGGGGCTGTCCAGGAAGTGGTCGTTGCAAAGCTACGGCACCGCCATCTGGGGAATCTCCTTCTCCGCCTTCCTCTTCCATAGCACGCTCAGAGTGTGGTGGTATTCTCAAGGAAAAGAGAGGCACCCCCGGACTGTGGAAGATAAGCTCCAAATAATCGAAGCTTTTCGGAGAATATCGGAGAAAAAGCTGGTATCCTATCGCACTGTCGAAAAAGGATTTCAAATCCGCGTTCGCATATTCTTGTCCAGCAACTACGATTTTTTTGTCCGCTTCAGAGACCGAAATCTCCAACAAAACCGTAGTTGTGCCTTCTGTTGAGGGATCTTGCGGCTCCGCACTTTCTGCTGCGAATCGGACACTAGAGGCAGAGGCATTGCGACCTGAGGTAGGTGATGAACGGAAATGGGTCTCACTTGGATACTATAGGTAGGTGAAAAGAGAGAAAAGAGAAAGATAACTTCAGCAGAAGTTATCTTTCTGGGACAGAACTGATACTGACTTCAAATACGAAAAAAAAATCATACAAGTCACGCTCAATCTTGAAAATACCTGCCGTCATCGCATCCTGTAATTGTGTTGCTCCGACTATTGTCACAGTCCACTGACTCGGTCTTACTGCGCGCTCTCCCTTGACAGAAAAAGCCCAAGCCACTCTTGTTCGCAACACTGACTCGTCAATCCCAGCTCGATGCCAAGGAAACGTTACTGGATTCCAGCCGTTTTGTACAAATACATTAAAAGCCGCATCTTGATCCCAATCAATGGCCGCATCTAACGCTGACCAAACTACTTCATTCTGTCGTTCTTTATCCACGAATGTCCGCTCATCCTCTGCACTTCCACGAATAGGATAGGTGAGTCCTGAGGAAGCCACCACACGGATAGAGTCGTAGTGTCTTTTTGTTCCGCTTTTCTGCCTTTCTCCAACGGGGAAAACAAGCTCGCCAGTACTCGGATCTGGAATAGGCATGCCATCAGTGCGGATCGGAAACGGGACTTGAGTTTTTAGGAGATGCCACTTCGTACTTCATATTGATTTCTAGAATTAATTTTGCGCTCTGGTGCCATAAACAACAGTTTCCTGATATTAAGTAAAAATCACTTGCTTCCTTGTAGCGAAGATACTGTGATTTCTACGAAGGCTCCCTATGCATCATCACATTAAATATCAAGGAAGTCCAAGAAGTTCACCCTTAACTTTCTCCTCGGTGGATCTTGTAACTCCACATCAAGCGACTTCTGACTCCCCGTTGCGCGTCTCAACACCTCGTCTGTGACACGATAATGTTCTGGAGGCTGTCCGTAGCCATAGGAGTCCGGGACCATGACCACCTTTCTCTGAAATGGAAACACTTCTGGCACAGAATCCACGCCCAGAGTCTCCACTAATCTCGCGTCTTGGCTTCCTCTCTCAATGTCAGCACGTCGTAAAGCGAAACGCTTGGGTTAGAGAGAGACGAGAATGCTGTGTTTCAGTTGTTGTAAAACAATTTTAAAAATACCACAAAGGATCCATAATGTAAACTCGTCTGCGGTCCCTCGGCTGCATCCTCAAGTGCCTCTTGACCCGCTTCCTCTCCACCCGCATTATCCGCTTCTGACTCTACACTATGATAATTCGGATTCTGCTTTCTTCTAGTTGTTGTACCGAGACCTACTCCTCTCGTACTAGTACTACTTCTAGCCCGTCCGTCGTCCCTAGCGAAGTCTTTCATGAATAACCGGTAGGGTTTAGGCATCATGGATCGTGGTCTCAAGGATGAAAAGAGAGGATCAAACATTTTCTTCAATTTCATCCCGTCTGGACGGTTCACGACTTGAGACGTTAGCTCTGCCTCCCCAAAAGCGGCTGGAACTGGACTTCCGGATCGTCCTGGAGACCCGGAAAGGCTGGCTCTTGGGCTCGATGTGCTCCCATTGGGGAGGTTAGAAAATTCTAGTGCTGCTCGTGGTCACAACAAAGAAAGAATGAAATTGAAAAAAAAATAACTTCCCAAAGAAAACACTATTGCAAGGTGATAATCAAAAATGAGTATGAGAACTATGTCCTCGACACTCGCAAGACGAACTAGAAGGAACCCTTCCAACAATACATTTCACCTCACACTTGCCTCACCCTTCCCCATAACTAGACCTGCTGGATCCGCAGTCCCATGTCCGCTATGAGGTCCACCAATGCGTCGCATTTCTACTGCTGAACGAGCGCGCCCTGTGTCTGGGATCGACTCTGCTACTAGGTCGATAGGATTTCCCATTATCCCCGCTGGGATATGGATAAAGCCTTTGTCGAGCGGGAATTAGGGCTAGTTGGTTGCTTGAAGGTGCTGTAAATGCTAACATGAGTATGCTCTGATCCTCGAGTCAGAAGGAACCTTGTTCATCGTTATCCTTGTTGATGTACCAGTGCTCGAAAGTCTTTTAAAGCCTTAATCACAATGTATGCAGTTTCCTGCTGCCACGGCTCTGTCTCGGATCAAAAGCGAAGGCTCAAAACTAGGACTCCCCGGACGGTTACCGCCTTCCTGCGTTCGTCCCTCCATTGCATCATACTGCTCAATGGGTGATATACCCAACAATCTCGCTGCATCTCCATGGTCAGTATTGCGACGTGAGGACGCAGATGATCCGCCCTGCTGCAGTCTCCCAAGTTGCTCTCTACTTGCTACGAAGGAGCCTGTTAGTCTTGTTCTCAGTCTTGGATCGTCGTCTGCGCTTTTGCTACTCTGATGACCTCGTGAAGCACTGGACAATCCGCCGACGGCGGCCATAGTGCGGAGATTAGAGCATGCTAGATGAAGAAAGTTCGTTTGTGCAAGGATCTTCCTTGTGGTTCGACTTGTGTACTACCTAGTCTTAACTAAAGCAGGCGCCGTCGCTCCTCCGGCACTAGCCTGTTTTGTGCCAGTTCTACTTCCTGGGCCGCCACTAACCACACTCGCTGTTCCACTCTGTGACGCGCCTCGATGAGCAGGGTCATCCGCTTTTGAAGGTGTATCCAACTCCTAAAATTAGAGATCTGATGGATAATTGGAAAAATCACAACATACTAGAAGTTGTGGCTGATTCTCAAATAATATGATTTGTACGCTAGAAGCAATGGCCATATTCAAAAACGTCATCGTCATGCCCATCTCCAGGCGATGATATCAGACTGTGCAAATCCTCGTTTTTCTGCGTTCGGTCCATCCCAGACGGAGAAAAATCATGCTCCTGCAGGTGCACGTTCGGGATGATAGTAGTCGTACTTTGACGAGCTGCCAGCTCTCCGAAGCTTTTGTTCATCGCAGACAAATCTAAATGTTCTGCTCCTGGATTGCGTCTCGGGGCCAACTCATCCCGTCCCGGAAGTACTGGCATCCAATAGACCATACAGTTTGGCCTGTCTAGTGTGAATTTGACGCCTTTTTGTCCCAGGAACTGTAAGTTCAAAAACTTCGGAAACTTCGACAAAGTAGCAAACTCGAGTCTGGAGTAAGCGGCAATATTGGTCAGCGTCTCTGGGTCGGGTAACTTCCTGGAGTGAAATCCAGGCGGATCCTCATCGCCAGGAGTTTTCGGAGAATTGAAGGGCATGTGGAGGGAAACAAATGGGTTAAATAAGTATGATGAACACTGGTATAATTTACGGATCTGCTTCTAGTTGTAGTAGACGAAGCACGGCACACCTGCGAGCGAACAAGTCAGGAGCCCCCAAAAAACTGAAGCGAAGACTGAAGAACGGGGGAGAGTGCAGGTGTCAAACTGCTCACGATCACGAGGAAAAAGCTTCTGTCAATGTGAATTATTAAAGTGGACACCAATATTAAGGGCGTCTACGAATTTCCTTCTTACTCTTACTAAACTGAAACGTGATCCAATAGTCTGTAGATAATTTACGGAGCTGCTACTTCTCTATACTGGTAGACGAAGTAGTAGACGAAGCTCTGGAATTTCACTTTCATCTTCTACGTCTAGATCTGCTTACTTTATACCAAATTAGAATTAAATACAAAGTACAACACCAGCCATACGTCCACTCCCTCCAGCATCTCCTCTCCCGCCGTAGAAACTTGTCGCCACTACACGCGTCTTATCGAGCTGGATGTAGTAGGCCAGGGACTCACTCAACAATTCCAAATTCCAAGGTTGTGGTAGCTGGTGGATTTCGGAGTTGTTAGAGCTAGAGGCGAGGAAAAACATGCACTTATTTTGTTCTGTGTCTATAATTGCACTTATATATTATTATTTTGTTCTTTGTCTATAATAAATTACGACATTGAAGATTTAGAGCAGGGGAGTGAATGATTTCATGTCGGCGTAGAAAAGGCAACACTTTCACTTGCCTTAAGATAGAGAGGATTCGACGGATACGTCGTGTCCGATGGGAAGGGAAATTTCAAGTTCGTTTCTGTGCACGCTTTTCTGACCGTCTCCACACGTTTCTTTCCAGCCGCCGAAACGAGTTGCACAGGCACTTTCGGGTCCTTATTCGACTGCAGTGAAGCCCACGTGCCAAGAATTGTTTCGCGTATCATCCTTCGAAAAAAAGGAACCAGAGAATCTTCTATCACTGTAGCGAAAAACTCGTATTTCGAATCTGCGTCCAGACCAACTAGGGGTACGGTCTTAGGAACAAAACCTGCGTGGAAACGGATCACCTGTGGGGGTTTTTGGACGAGATAAAGATCCTATAATCATTGTCTTCCTACCTAATTTTTTGTGAGCGCCTAGTAAGTATAATTCGATTGGAGCTAGAAATCGTCCACACTCGCAGCTTGGAGAAGCTTTATTGAAACCTGCGGCGTGGTCCACTGAAAGGAGCTGAAGAATCGCGGTCTTGTGTGCATTCCCCTTGTGTTGGATTCGAAATTGAGCGTGGATTGTTGTAGGCCCACCCGCTTGCTCAGACTTGCGCGGTTTACGACGGGCATCGTTTTCTCACCAACCACATGCATCCCGTTCTCATCGACGTCAGAAAGGTCCTCTTCGTCCTCGTGTTTGCTTTCCAGTCTTTTCCTTGCCTTCTTTAGAGCTCACCCTTATCCATCTTGAGATGCCTCTTGCTGCTTCCTTCCCCTTATGAGCCAGCCGCGTCTCTCTGCTTCAAAAAATATCAATGTTTTTTTCTGTCAGTGGTAGATAGAACCACCATACCCAGGTGGACGAAAGCCTCTCCACCTTCATGCTTCAAGATGCCTCTTTCTCTGAAGATGACTACTTAATAAGCGAAGGCTTAACTTCTGAATAAAGACGTCTCGATTACGTATCAAGGAACGGACACACAAGCTTTGCTCCTTTTCGAATTGGCTATCTGCTAGTAGGTAGCCTTCATGATCACGCTCTACAGCCGGAACTTTGATGCTGCAATTAGAAGAAAAGGGTCGCATTAAGGGCTCTGTTTAACAATGTTGTCGTTTCCTAGTTGTTGTTCTTCTTCAACAACTACTTGGAAGCGATACTTGGCAGATAAAAGAAATCCTTCTTGCCGCTCCTGAGCAAGTTCTTTTATTTCATTTCATCTGTAATCAGATTATCTCAAGCATCTTCTTATCATCTTGTGAGAACCTCTTGACAGGCCTAGCTTAGAACTAACGGAAACCCATCAGCAGCAGCGTCTTGGGTCTCCTTTTCCCTTTAAAAACGGAACCAAGATGACAGTGAAGATGGATTTCTTGTACCCTTAACTAAATTGATAAACAACCGCTGCTGGTCGATCCACCATTAGTTCCATGGTTATCTGTGTAGTCGTCTGAAAAAAGATTCTGGGATAACCGGCACAAAAACGCAAATTGTCTCCGAAGTCGCGATGTCCGACTGTTGAAAGGAGTCGAAAGACACAGAGAAGATTGTACGGTAGTTGTTGTTGAAAGGAGTCGAAAGACATAGAGAAGATAGTACGGTAGTAGAATGCGTACTAGTAGATCATTGTATGCTTGTTGTACTATTAAAGAAACAATTTATTGGAACAAATATGATCCTTAGGATCGATCATAGGGAAGAAAAATGTGAAAAGAAAAATTATACCCGTATTCGTGACGGAGAAACTTTGACGTTCCTCGTGCCCTACAGGAGGTATCGCATGGGTCTTCATTTCGTAGCCCTTCGTAGGGCTCGCTGCCGTCGATGACGCCATCGACTGAGATGTCACGCTTTATTAGATGAAATGTTTAAACAAAAGTTTCTACAATGAATTATGAGTGATTGCTCGACGACGGATTGATACTGTGTCATTGATTGAGTCAAAATGCGACAACGCCTGGTCCTGGTGTTATTCTTTTGCATTTGATGTCTTAACTTGCAGTGTCCATTTTTCCTGAGCATGCTCTTGCACCGAAGAGGAACGCAGCGGCGGAATTGAAGACGACGTAAACGGAGCAAGGATGGTAGGTGTCTTCAAAATGTGCTGGCTGCCAAATTGAAATTCGTTCCCTCTACTCTTACTTATCGTGATTCGGTCATCAGAGTTGCAGCTATAGAATGAAAAAACTTGATGTCATCGTAGACCTACCGGTGGTTCCAAAAAGCCCTTTCGCTCTGTTTTTGAGATTGAATAAAGAGGAAAGAGGAGCTTTATTACACTTTTCATCGCTGTTCTAAGCCATTTTCAGTGAGATTGATACATTCTGTTTCTCGCACCAGGCACGCTCATGATATCACGCATTTAGTTCACTTTGGCTGTCGCTCCTCTCCACTGCGGCAGCTCGCATTTACAGAAGCTACGTCTGATCACGGGCGACCTACTACGATGTAGAGGCCGTTTGATCATGGACGACCTCCGTAAGGGTCAGCGAACGCCGCCCGCGGTCCTACTAAAGGCCTTATGCTTTCTCCCCCCGGTATACTACTTAAAACCTGGCCCCATCTTGGCCCGAGCGTTACAGCGATACATCTCCTCCTAAAGGTGTGTCCTCTTGGATGAGGATGTGAATGATGATCATCATCAGTAACAGTAGGTGTGTGCTGGTTGCTTGATTGTTCTTGTTGTAATAAAAGTAGTGCACTCGAGCTCGACATCAATCTCGCGGTGGCGGTCAGAAGAGCAAGGAGGTGGAACATGGACAAGAGAGAGTGCGCAGTCGTACCCGCTCCTACTGGCCAAGATTTGGAATTACCTTTTTGCATGTGTGCTACACATCTCGAAAGTATTTTTTCAACTCAAGATTCTCAGAGACCCAGAGAACCAGTAGAGGACTCTGACGTCAGGAAGTACCTACCAACACCTCACAAGACCATCTGTTAACCTCATCCATCGTCACCTGAGTCCCTGCTTCTTCTCAGCTGGCCGTCTGTTGAGACCACATGGACCAGGTCCACCACAACATGCAGCTGTCCATGTTGTGAAGATGATGGATCATCTACAACGTTAGTTGAGTTTTAGCTCCGAATTTGTGGACTTGTTCATCATCCTGCACTTGTTCATCTTCATTAGCTGCTGCAACTGCATTCGCAGCTCGTCCACCCCTTCCCCTTCCCTCTGCTTGCCCACCTCTTTCTTCTAACCCAGTTTCCGCTTCTGGTCTTCCAGGTTGCATCTTCGACAATAAAAACCAAAACGGTTCTTCTAGTAGGAAGACGTTCACCAAGCTGGTGTAGGTGTTCTTCTCGAACGGGTCCTAGGTGCGGAAGAAAGGTCAACATTTTCCTGAATCTTGGACCTAGAGGCCCTATGGATTATTTGCTGGAGATTTTTTCATATCGAAGACCTGGATCTGCCAAGAGAGACCTGGCTACGAAGAGTCCGTGTCCTCACCGCGTTTTTCTTACTTGGTTAGTACGGCACTAGGAAAATCCAAGCGCTGTACAGTCTGCCTGTCTGTGACAGACACCAACACGACGAGACAAGGATTGGGATTAGGATGTGATCCGCCGTCCGCAGGGTTTAGACAACATTCGTTTGTCGAAAATTGTTGGGATACGCAAATCCAAGGTTGCTCTATGCTCAGTAGGCGTGGTTGTGCCTGGAGGCAAAGGAGCCCTTTCTCCTTATCATGTCGCTGTGTCGGCGGGTTCGTAGATGAATCGTCTTTGCTATTGATCATAGTGAAAAGAGAAGCAGCTGGCAGCTCGTTTTTCCTGGCAGCTCATACATTGAGTTAATTTGAAATTTTCACTGAGTGCTTGAGTCTTTGTCAGCCTTCGCGCAATGGAGATGACTTTGTCCGTGGTCGTGCTGAACTTTGATAAAATTTTGATGAATGCTAGACTTCTTTCGTTAGATATGTTAGCTTGTTATTGTTGTGCTAGTAAGTACTGTCACTAGAAGTGGGTGTAGGTAAAAAAAGACTGACATCTTCTCTAGCACCATTTATACTGGCTACTCATTGTCTTTGTCCCTTACAGCACAAGAAGCGACATAAAATTTTGATGAATACTAGACTTCTTTCGTTAGATTTGAATTTGTTAGCTTGTTATTGTTGTAGTAAGTACTGTCACTAGAAGTGGGTGTAGGTAAAAGAAGACTGACATCTTCTCTAGCACCATTTATACTGGCTACTCATTGTCTTTGTTCCCTAGCACAAGAAGCGACTCACTATGTCTATGCTGTGCACAGCCACGTCGCCGCCCTACTACCTAATCCTATTCGTCATCTCCCAGTAAAAATGCCTCACTTTCTGGGACCCCTGGCGTGTCTCCGGATACGACAACCTCATCCAATGTGAGGCCTCCTCTTTCACACGCACTTTGCAAATCGAGCAGCCTTCTCCAAGATCCTTTGAGGGCCTCTTGCACACGCCGGAGCTTTGCGCTCAGTGTATCTTGAGGAGATGTTGGTATGGACCCAAAATGATCGACGTAAAACTTGAGGGCAGTGGTGAAATCTTCAGCATGCTCTAACAGGGTGACAGCGTGAAAGAGATCGCTTCGCAAGGGTGCAAGAAGATCTCGAACGCGAGCTTTTGCTTTGAATTGTTGACGAGATAAGTCGAATTCTTCATCTTGCAAGCCGTAGCCATCCATTATAGTTCCAGCCAATGGCGCTAATCTTGCTCTCCCTTCCAGATCGAGGAGCCCTTCTTTCAAAGTGATTGCGGCCGAACAGAGATGCATCGGCGTTGCTTTCTGCACTCTAAAGGCGTCCCTGACTTGCTCGAGCCAAGACCTCAACATGTCCGATTCGGGAAAGAGGGCCGCGCCTGCACGCATGGCCACGATGAGTGGCCTTGGTCTCACTTCCTGTCTCTTTGCGTGGAGAGTGTGCGCGATTTCAAGCATACGGGTGACAGGAAAAACAGCGGGGTCGTGATCTCCTGTTGGGTCACCATGACTTTGAAACGAGTATGCATTTTCTCTCATGTACAGTCCGTTCATGCTCTTGCCACTGTTCTTCATGTTGTGGCCATTCTCCTTGCTACTCGGAGCACTCTCGTCGCCCCTACTTTTTCCATGTGTCACTGCTTCGGCTAGTGTGCCACACCCTTTCATAGCCGCAACAGAGAGCAATGCAGGTAGAAGAACTGGGGAAACGCGGTCTACGTCAAGGCAATTCGTGATCCAATGACCTACGCGCTTGTGCGAAGAGTATTGAATGATAGCAAGTGCTATAGCGTTTGGAGATGTTGTTGCAGTGGTGTTTGATGAAGATGAGCCCTCTTCTACTTCCTCTAAAACAGCAAAGCGAATGTGATCCGGGACGTCATCCGAGCTGCTTTCCCTTATACGCTGTGCAAAGATTTCTCGCGCGTTCACTTCCGCGTCAACGTCTATCCAGTCCCTTTCTCGTTGTTGTAATGGGAGAACGTCCCTCCCCGACCCCTCTTTTTGTCGGTGTAATGGAAACACCCTAGCCAAAAGTTCAGAGACAAAAACCAAATCGTCTGGCTCGAACTGATATGTTTTGACCATCGTCTCGAGAACCAAAGGGGACACGCTAGTTCCACTTCGTTGGTCCGGCAACTGGGCGAGCACGTCTAAAACGCGCTCTCGTGTTAAATGCGCGACTTTTTCTTAGAAGAAGGTACTTCTAGTTAGGAGTAGTACTAGTACATACTACTTCTGGTTAATACTGGCCACACGACATCAAAATCGAAAACAATTGATGCAGTCAAAATTTTGATGTTTTTATGACTAGAGGTGAAAGCCAAAGCCATAATTTTCCGGCAGGACATGTCGGACCATTTCCCTTGTATATCTGTCGACAAAATCTGCTGCACCTCTGCCAGTCTGCAATGGAAGCGAAGAAGTACTAGAAGACGAACCATTCTTGCAGTAGTTACTTTCACCTAAGGAGCCCTGTGATCCTGCAAAATCAAACTGACGCCTCCTTCTTTTATCACCACCACCAGAAGCGCCCATGTTGGACCACATCAAGGAGCTTTTCTCGTGTTCTGAGATTTGGCGTAGTCGCTCCAGAGCTAGAAGACAGCGATTGATCTGACCGACTGTGAGTGCCGGCATCTTGCGGTACACAGCATTTCGAAGAGCGTGTATAATATTTGGTGTCTCGTAAAACCTATTTTGGTCGTAGGCTCGCAAAGGACAGTCTGCTTCTTCTTTGGTTAGTTTTCTTCTTGAGGATGATGCACTTCTTAGACCTTTAGTACCCTTGATATGCCTGCTTCCACTTTTATCAACAGGGCCCTGGAGATTGTGCGAGAGTAGATAATCTCTACCACGGTCGTCTTCACTGGAAAGAGGGAGGTTTCCGACCAAATTCAGGCTACGACTGGACGACGCAAAACCAGCACTGCCACCACCAATTCTACTCCTCTCCTCAAGGTCCCTCATCTCCGACCTTGCGACTCTCATCTCCGACCTTGCGAGTTCCGGTCCGGCAAGTTCTACCAGACTTTCAAGTAACACCGCTAGATGCATCGCACAACTGTCGGCCTCCCCTGTAGAAGCTGGCTGACTCTTAGAGCTTCGTTTCCTAATTCCCTTTCACCCCTGGTGTAGGATGAATTATCCCTGGTGTAGCGTAAGGGTCCCTCAAGAAGATGAATACTTAGTTACGCCTTACTAGTATGTATTTGGGAAGATCATACGAATGAAGGATCTACTTCCTTACAGGGATTGATTAAGGGAAGCCTTAAGAGACGCATTATGCGCTGTGGAACTGAGAGTCGAGTACAGCAATTTTGGCGCGCAGTCCAAGATGTCTGTGACGATAGCTCTTGGCAGTATCACGGAGTGTCGCTGATTGTTCAGATTCCGTGCTTTGGCGAATTGGGCTAAAGAGTAGACCAATTGTATGAACTGGTCGGTGTCTAACACGGAGACGACGACTTTTTCTCCGATAATATCCAGATAGGCTTGAATCACTTCTGCATCGATCACGACGGGTTTGAGGGCGCATACTGAAGGCGCTGACAAAGAAGCGGACGATGATGCTTGGGAAAAACCACGGTGAGCACTACAACCGCTATGATCTTCTACACCATCTCCGCCTCCCGCCCAAGCAGACGCCGAGTTGAAAAAATCGTCACCACTTGAAAAATCAGGCCTATACTCGATGCCAGTGGTCTCCATTCCTTCTCCCATTCCTATCGAAGATGTAGTTGCTTCTGCGCCATCAATTCCCGTACCACTTGTTGGCGTCAACAAGTGATCAGGTGTTGTGGAATTGTTATTGTAGTTCGACATGCTTGAGAAAAGACACCTTTTTCTCTCGGAGTCGCAGAGCTGTGCTACAGCTTTCACTGCGGGAACGTGGTGCTCACACCCATGAGGCCAGTTGATACGCGCATCTTCGGCTACACTTAGACCCTCCATATTAAATCTATCTTGTTGAAGCACAGCTTGTTTCTGGAACCGCTTTCCACTTCAGAATGAACGGTCTCAGGATCGTACTGACGCTGAAGATGGTTTATCTTTATTGTGGGAGCCTTAATATACGCAGGAAGAGACCCTTGTGAGCTCGTCCTAGCTTGGCGTAGGCCTGTAAAATAACCGCACAACCTTTCGGCGAAACAACGTTGGTCGTGCTCGTTGTGCTGGGAGAATGGTTAGAGGGGAAAAGATATTTATAAAAGGACAAGCACTTTTACTGATGTTGCTCAGCTCTAGTGCGTTGAGTATCTCCGTAAGGAGCGTGGTCACTCATCCTAGTTGTAGAACTCTGCCTCAAGACGACCTGTCTTGTCACTCGAACCCACGTGCGCCTTAATTTCTAGGGACCACGATTTCTACCTCGTATATATGAATCAGCATCAACAGCCACCATTGTTCATAATACTCGTTGTTGGCCCAGATGACGCCGAACCCGACGTAGATTTTAGTGTCCTCGCCAAAACACGCGCCGCCGCATCGAGCAATAGGTCATCACGATGGCCGAGCCATGACAAACCCTTCAACAACACTGCAAGATCGTTGGCGCGAAACAAAGAGACCTGTCGCAAACTTGCCTGACAGAGACTGCTCAGCAAATGCCTGTCATAATGCCTTCCTTTCTTAGAGTGTGCTTTGAATCCATCTTCTCGGTCCCTTGCTCTTGATCGTATCTTTTCTCTTTTAGTTCTACAACTTCGTGAGAAAAGGTCGTTACCAAGTAGACGATGCTGAGCGAGATAAAAGACAAACGCTGACCCCGACATAACTTGCATAAACGCATTCACTAGTGCAGTCAGTTGTTTCGGATTGAAAGATAAATGAGCACTGCGACAGGCATCGGCTGCTCGCATCCAAAAGTCTCGATTCGTGACATTCAACTTCGGCGCTCGGTCTATCGTGGCCACAAGCTCATGCGCTGAGTTAGAGAGAGAGAGAAAGATCTACTTTATCATCCCATGTCAAGAACAACCTCCGGAGTGCCCTCCATTTTCGGAGAAGGGATTCCACAAGTCAGCAGAATGGATGCCCCACAATCACATACATTGATCAAAACCTATCGCCCTTAACTGACAGTTCCGGAAATGGTGCTGGAAACCAGCCATGTGTAGAATTTTTCTGTTTCCAGGAACCGCGGACACCCAATCGATCCCAGAAGTCGCACTCATCTAGCTTTTGGGGTCTAAATCGCCGAAACCGTGGTGCAGACGGGGCGAAAAGTCCCCCTTTAGAAGATGAAGAAGGGATAAGCAGCCCCCTAGAGGACGAAGACGAAGACGATGGATGCAAGGTGTGGCGCATCATATTGATGACTGTGGATTTCTACTTCGGAAGAGAGTCACTATTTGGTCTCATGAAACAAGTGGATAACTGTAAACATGTTGTAACTGAAGAGGAACCGACGTCGGTCACATTATAGGGTCGCTGATCATACATATATCAATCACGCTCATGCCGTACCGGCAGCCCTTCTCCTCTAGTCAAGTTTAGGACAAACAGTCGGTCGTTCACAGAGAATATTTTTTGATCAGGTTTCTTCTAACCGGATCCAGCGAAAGGATCATGTTGCCTGACTCAGTCTGTCTCTCAATGTCTCCTCTCCATTACTCTTTCTTCATTGTCCTAAACAAAATCACGGAGACACGGGAACACTTCAGCGTTGGGCCGTGTGGAGGCGCTTTGGCTGCCTGGGGACGGACTCCAGAGCTACTTGGCGATGGCGCATTCAAGAATCGTGCACTTAGTTCCACTTCCATGCATAAAACTCTTTCTTGCGTTCATCTTTCAAAAACCGCGAGAAATACTCCAAGCCAAAAACAGTCCGCCTTATTCGGTCTCTATTGATCGTCGCAGGTAGGCATTTCCGAGATCCTTTGAATTGGAATCCTTCCGATTCCTGTCCTACCATAAGTCCCACCGGTCTGTCGTTCATGTCAGCATCCTGAGGAGAGCTGCTAGCAGAATACGGGAAAAGGTTGCCCGTCTTGTCAGAGGAGGAGTCTGCTGGTCGGAGGACGATGATGTGTTCTTGGGTCAGCGTCTGATTTATCATATTTCGACTCACATCAGCATCTTCGTTGCGATTCTTCCTTCGTTGTAGTACTTCACAGGTAGCGCTTCTTCTTCTAATAATATTGTTGGCGGAGCAGACGTAACTAGAAAAAACAAAAACCGAAAAAAGAAGAGGCAACCAATGTCAAGCAAGTACTTAGCTCATATCAACTAACGCCGCCAGTGAGTGCGCAGCTCTATGGTTGTGCGCGCTGGTTTATTCGCAATGGGGTACCGGTTCACCAAATAAACCTTCAATTTTAAGTACAGTTAAGTACTTCAATCATGGAGGATACTCGAAAACAGATCCAGATCCCAATCTACTTTGCACCTGCATAGAGTGCTTTCAATCCCTACGGGCAACCTGCAAACATTCAGGCATCTCTGTCTGTGCAAAGACAACGTATAAAGCATAGACACTCTTTGAAGAACTGAGGCCTGTAGTCTTCATGCTTCACTTCAAGACTTGACTCAATTTTATGCACAGATGAGTAGAGTTAGTTGTCTTAAACTAGACGCAGGTCTTCTATGAATACATGGAAGCGCTCAGATGTTCTAGAAGGAATATATCACCAATTTGCGTACAAGATTCTGTAGATTCTCATAGCAAATATGGATCACGAGGAATTCCAGGACATACGATTGATGAAGATGCCTTCAAGACCAGAACGAAAAACCTATTGATTCATAAACAAACTCCGGCTTCTAAAAGTACTAGTTGTAGTACTTCTACATAGTAAGACTTACTAAGTAAGTAATACTAGTTGTACTTATACTTCTAGTAAGATAATTTACTAATACTAAGAAGTAATGGTAAGTACGTAGGAGCAAACATAATATCTGCACACAAACATGTCAACTACATACTTACTAAAATGTACCAGACGACGAGAACATAGTGCGACGAGGAACAAGACGTCATTCAAATTCGATTTCCATCTCCTTCCCTTACTCGCTCCTCTGACGAACCAGTTCACTTGCTAATCGCAGAAGTTTTTCTCCATCGCGCACCTGTGCGATCCAGTCTAGTGGGACTGGATAATCATGTGCTCTATTTTGATTTCCTCCATCAGCAGCGCCATAGCATGCGCCAACAAGACCGCACCTAGATGCGGATCAGCCACCCGCTAACATTGCCTGTCTCACAGCATTTGCATAGCAAATTTTCTCCTTCGCGGTATCCTTGTAGTCGTTTGTGACTCTGAGACAAGGCAACAGGAACGAATTCGGCAGACCTCAGCTAACAGTCACAGCGTTGTAGGCTCCACCAGAGTAAAGTTTGACGCCATCTAGATAAGGTTCCTGGCTCAACTCCTCATCTAACTCCTGTAGTTGAGAAGCGATCTCCCTGTCTAACTTTGTTGTAGGTCTTCTTTGAGAACAAGGTGTGCTTGACGAAGAAGATGCTCTTGTCTTTGAAGAAGAAGATGAAGCCAAAACACCCTTTAACATGTCCAACTTGCCAGGTTCTTGTACTAGTAGAGCATTACTAGCACTACTTCCTGTGGCAGACCCCGAGCCCGTCAGAATCGCCTCTGCACATCGTTTCACAGCCTCGTTGCCTGAACAACCATGCAGGATGATCTGCTCCAAAATACGGGCTGCGGCGCAGGCACAAGCGACTGTCAGTGCATTGTTCTGCGTGACGCGGACCACCTCAGAGACGCGATCCAGCATAGACGGATCGCCCGCGTACCGAGCAACCACGGGCACTGCGCGGATAAAACAGTCCGAACTGCCGTCGTCCGTTAGAAACGAGTTTGATGTTCTTGAAAATGTCCGATTGATGTGTGGCTAGTAGTAGAACTAGAAAACGTCTGGTAGAACAATATGTGTTAGGTTTAAGTGGTCCTAGGTAGAAGTAAACAAATCGAAATCTACTCGCTCGTCTAGTACATCATAGTATTATTAAGGGTACTTAAGTAGTAGCATCCTGCACACGCAAACTATCCTGTACTGCTACTTTCAACGTAAATTCGATCCACATTCCGGGAACTTTTTTCGAGCAATCAAAACGTTTCTAAGAAACCGATCTAGGCTGCCATGACGCCACGGACCTCGTATCGGCAAGTCACCAGCCGACTGCACATTCGTATTGCCTAGAGGCCCGTAATTTGACGTGTCGGGACCAAAAGCGCGAAGGTGGGCTGCGACTAAGCTGTCGATGAAAGAAGACTGTTGACTACCTCCTTGTCCTTCAGAATCACAAGTCCTTACTAGTGTCTCCAGCACGACCCACGCTTGGTCCCCGAAACAGGAATTCGATCCGCAGGGTACTTCGTAGTACTGATTTTGCGTTGGACACAAGAATTCAGGATTGTCAAACCGGTGGATGCCTTCCTTAAAGGTTACCGCATTACATTCCTCAGAACATGGTCCCCACCTCTTTCCTACTAGAAAGAGAGTGCGGGAAGGTTGTGGAGGACGTAACAATTGGTTAAAAACCCTTAACTTTCAAGTACTGATGATAATAGGAAATCTTGTAATTCCAGTGTGTCGGTTGGGCAGCAGCATCAGCGGTAAGAAGACCCACAACGGCCCAAAATGCGCGTTGCTGCACCTGGGAAAGGCCTTGAACAGCAATTTGTTCTTGAAGTATCTGTGCGGCTCTGGCAGGATCATTGATTGCTGTGGTGACTTTCTCAAGATACGGTGGTCGCCGCTCAGAAGCGGCCCAAAAACGATGGTCTGGGGATGTGAGTGGCACCTCCACACTCTTTGCCCCTGTCGGCGAAGCAATGACACCAACAGTATGTTTCCGCACCTTTTCCATGATGTGTTTTCTTACCGAGTCAGTGCCGAGATCCGGACGGTGCACGGACTGAAGACCCATCGGTAAATTCGCATGCAACTCGTGAAACAGATGGGTGTTGTCGCGTCCAATGGCGAACACATTGCCTCCCTTGTGAGCGCCATCTTTGTCGTCAATCAGGGGACCGACGTCCAGAACGGTGTTGTCCACGATAATCCACTTTTTCCCCTGAGAGCCCTCACACGCACGGAATACGTCATGTGGGGTCAGGACTGGGAGGCTGCTCGTCGTTGACATTTTGCTCACTATTTCTTCACATGATTCGTCGATTAATAACTTTTTTGCTCTACTTGAGGTAACTTAGTAGAGTTTAGCTGACTCAGGAAAGTTAAGCTATGTCCTTGTGTTCCTCAAGCTGACAGAGGATCACAACAACAAGAACAAGAGCAATCCTTCTGGATCACTT
Organism: Amoebophrya sp. A25; assembly: GCA_905178165.1. Taxonomy (NCBI): domain Eukaryota; class Dinophyceae; order Syndiniales; family Amoebophryaceae; genus Amoebophrya; species Amoebophrya sp. A25. The sequence continues at coordinate 904,595 of CAJINU010000037.1, forward strand.
GTTCAGTTTGAAAAAGTGTGTGACACAACAAACGGCAAATAGGTAAGAAAGAGGGCCGTGGGGTTCAAGGGCGGGGGCATATTATAACATCAATTACCAAATACCTTGCTGGAGTATCTGAAATAAGCGTGATGTAGAAGCAGGATCAAGCCGACAGCTTGATCGCAGACCGAGTCCTCTCAAATGCAATTATAGCACAAGCATTAACCCAGCAATTGTTTCGGTACTAGCTTAGTAGTTTAGAAGTGCTTCAGTAATGTCGTCCTGTTCCCTTTTAGGAAGCATACCACGAACACATGTTTGCTATAAAGTACCAGAGCAGAGGGTAAGACACTTCTCGAGTGGTTCGCTCTCAGTGGACGTGTTCGACTTACCGCACTTGCTTCTGCAAAACCTAGCTTTCATTCTCGTTCTTTCAAAAATTGAATTCCACGTAGTTGCCAATTAGGAATTAAAAAAATACGGTAGCTTCCCGCGAAAATCATATGTATCGAGGACGATATGGACGTTACAACACTAGATGAAGTAGGAGGTAGCAAAAATTCAGAGCTGGGAGTCTAATTTTCATTTACAACTTCAAATTCAATCTTCTAAGTTTTCATACTTACATGATCTGTATCTAAGTTTTCATACATATAACCTTCAACATAAACAACTCAGAGCCATTGCTCCACGACAGTATCGCTCGCTCTGGTATTGTCCATCTGTTCTGGTACTGCTGCATTCCCCACGCCCAACCACTGCTTCACTAGCGTTTTCTCTGTCTCACGGATAGCCAGGACGTCTGTTGGATCGTCCTTGTTGGGCAAGCGCAGGTCGAGATGATGCGCGCCAGATGAGGTATTAGCGGTGGTCATGTCATGTCATCTCAATCATAGTGCCTTTTTTATAGAAATGAGTGTCTATCTACGAGGCCATAATTCAGTGATACAGTACCTCCAAGAAGGAGAGCCCTAACACCGATTTTAGATAAAAATGGGATAGTGCAACCACAGTTCTTGTCTAAGCAAATTCATCGTTTACTCGTATGTCCTTTTGCTTGAGTGTCCCACACTCAACTCCGGAACTTCGACAAGGACAACTACGTTGCTAAGGAGGTTGCGTGAAGACGATTTTTTTTAACAATGACTTTGTTACTACTGCCTGGTAGACTACTAGTAGTCACTACTGCTAGACTTACTTCAATTATTTACTTATTAATATTAAACACTCTCCTGCTCAAGCTCATCTCTTAAGAATTTGCAAAGCAACGACGCTATCAGTGAGGTTCTTCAAGTAGCCGCCTGGATGCCAAGGATCGAGAAGGCCGTTCGAAAATACGATATTCGAAGTCGATTCCGGAAAAGCCTCGAATTGCCACCTGAAGATTGAATTTGATGATTTTGTTATAAATAAAATATCATGTTGAAGTATTTCTATTTCATCCACAGTATTTCTATTTCATCCACATTGTATTTTCTTACTCATAATTGTAGACGTAAAAGTAGATATTAGAGGGTGGCAGGACTATAGGTCGACGAATAGAAAAATCATCACTAAATTGAAAGCATGGAACAACTCTCATAGCTGTAGTACGCTCCAAGTCTGCCTGCCATTTCTGTAGGTCTCGGTTGCACGCCATATTTTGAGAGACAATAATCCGTCAAGTTCTTGAAGCCCCATTCTCTGGGCGCAAACATGTCACTCTTTCCGTTGCTGGCGACAATGATCGTCATATCCGCACACATTTGGTAATCCCAACTTGGATTAGAAGTGGACAAAGACAATAGACGAGGTTGCGCTAAGTAATCTTGTGAACCTAATAGAGGGTCAAAAATCTTAAGTAATAGTAATGCACTTCAGCAATAGGTATCAAGGGTTTACCTCTTTCTCCTCAAAACTCTCAACATCAACAAGACTTGATGATTCCTATAGTACTAATATCAGAGGATGAGAAAAACAACGAATTTCCAAGAACAGTCGTCCCTTAATTTTCGCATCGTTATCGGTTCCGCAGCCTGTTTGGTCCGCACATTCTACAAATAACGAATACATGTCAAGGCACGTAGCCGCGCCTTGGTGTTTAGTGCCGAAGAACTTCGTGGAAGAAGTTTTGTTTCTCGCAGATGAACCACCATCAAATTAGAGGTACAAGAACCTTCCTGCTTTCACCCGGAGCTAGTAAGGAGAACGTCGTCAACGTGCTGGCTTATACTTGATCAGATTTTAACTACCATGCACCCTCGACGAAAGATGAAAGTAAAGGCTCAAAAATGAATCTGTTCTTTATCTGTTCAACAGTTTCAGTTTGCTCCTTGCAAATTGTTGATGTCACAGTCACACAACTTCCAGAAGCCGCCTTAATACACCAGACTAACAGCCGCAGCCAGGCCTTCAATGGTGGTCTTCGCACTATCGACCATACCGCAGATCGTCTTGATAGGATTAGCAGGCAAGGGAGCCAAAAACGATGTTGGATACGGGTAATCACACATCGCGGCCATAGTCCAAGCGTTGCGCGCATACTGCATAAAATGCGACCATTCGGAGCTCTTCAGCTCTGCGATTAGAAGAGTGCGCATCTATATTTATTTGCATGGTTCTGGTATTTGGTAACCTGAGTTTGATCCTAAGGGTTCTCTTCTTGTTTTCCCTTAGGATCAAACTCAGGTTACCAAATACCAGAACCATTAATAATTACCGATAGAAGAGGATCGCAACTTTGTTTCATACTTTCTGACACAGATTGAACGTTTTGCGGACGTTCTCCAGCTCGTGCTCGTGACCACGACCAAAGGTGTCTTCCAACTTCTGGAACGCGTCCCTAACTTTAACTGGGCAGGTTTCACTTGCCATTTTCGCAGAGTGGGTAATCGATTCGTAGAAACTAGAAGAGGAAAAACCAACTTCGGAGGTGGACCACTTCTCAGAAGTCGGGGATGCTGTTTTAGAAGAATTGCCTTTTTTCATCAAGCACTGAAAGGGTGGAATTGGGTTGGAAGATGACTTCACCACAGCAGGAGTTGGACCTGAATCTATTCTTGTCATAATTCTATCACAGCATGATGATGATGATATACCCAGTCCTTAGACGGGTATGCACTGTATTTCTAATTATATGCATCCTTATATGCACATTATAGAAGTACTGTTTCTGTTCCCGTACTGTTCCATAATCATGTAAAATGCTTGAGGAATCGGCGCCGAAGCTGCGATCGCCGCGTGAAATAACGTCGGGTACTTCTGGCGCAAGAGGCTCGCTAAGATCCCGCCATAGCTACCACCAAAAACAACAACTTGCCGACAGGGAGGAAGATTAAACCTCCCTGAAGAACTTTTCAATTTCATCGTCTTCCCTTCAACAGAAGGGAATCCTTGTTCTTGACATCCCGTATTATACTTCATCATGAAAGCCGCGTAGTCTGCTAAAGCTTGCTCGACCCGTAGAAACCGCATCTTGTCTGGAGAAGAGAATGAGTCCTCTCCAAAAGGCAAAGACTTGCCATAGGAATTAGATACCGGATTCCGTTACTCATATTACCGCTTGATCAGTTCGCTCCTTATTCCAGTCTCCTGATCTTTATGATCAGGATGAGTACTTCTAAATAACAATCCCAATCTATGCAGATTCGCAAGTCATGAGATACATCTCTTTGTCCCTTCTTGAAAAGTTCACTTCATGGGTAGTATTTGCTATGCGAAAAACTGAAGTCAGCGACTAACTGAAGAGAGTAATCTTCTCAGATACTCGGCTATTTGAGTTAGCTACTCGATTTTATTATCAGCTTTCGAGAAGTACTTCGATAGCACTAGGGAAACCTGCTCCAACCCATAAAATACCGATGTTCCGCAAAGACGATGTCAGCATTGAAGTCAGGAGCCCAGGCAAAGGGCAGGCCTGTATTATCCCAAAAGCCATCGATAGGGCCTTCATTTCCAGCATAGAAAAAAATTGGACGGAGATTAGAGGCGGGAGGAGGATTTGAATAGCGATATAGTTATAGGATGCACTTATGTATAAAAAGTTGTTCCAGAAACCCCATGATCCTGAACTTGATGAGCACGTTGAACAGGTTATTTCATCTTAAGAGAAGGAGAGAGGGAAGTCGTTTGTCGTGAACGTGTAAGGTGACTGTGATGGGGTGGTGGTGGTAGTGCTAGTGGTTGTGCTTCTACTTGTAGTCGGGCCTCAATGATCGGTAACAAATGTGAGATGTAGAAGATATTGACTCAGCTCGACAAGTACATCTCAATTTTACTGTAACAAGAAGTGTCAGATCACACACTCAACGTTGGGAGCAGTTAGTATTTCAAATTGCAATTGTTCATGTTCACGACAACATCAACTCATAACATCCGGTTTGGAGTGTTTCCCGTATCCCAAGACCTGCATTTCAAAGGTTTTTCTACCCACTCGGTCATCAAAGTGATCGACGGGCATCGTGTACGCCTTTCGCCACTCAGGTGAGGGTGGACCATCATCCGCCAGAATGCCTTCAGGTAATATGGACAAGATGGCAGTTGTCGCGAGAAGGACTTGGTGGACTTTTCGGGGAGGTGGAAACATCGTCATATTTGTAGTTGTAATTGTAGAGGTGGACGTAGCTCCGTTTTGAAACCTATTGATGTTGACCTCCAATAAATCTAAAGCTTGTAGAAGTTGAGATCTGTTGTAATCGGGGTGGAGTAGAAGTTCCTGGAGTAATAAGTTGCTTTTCACTAGAATTACAAGTACTAGTCCTGTCACTAATAGAAGTAGTCCTGGTCCTGTGCTTGATTATTGTTTATGCGACTTAGTTGACAAACTACAAGATGGAAGAAGCTTGTTATCTCAATGGCCACTCGATAATTCTAACTTTGAGTCAGTTCCTCTCTCTCTTTCAACAGGATCACTCAAAACAGAAACGGAGACTGAGTCTAGCTTTACGTTTAGATTTGGTAGTGTTTTTGTTAATTTAAATATTGATTTTGATGGTACCCTCTTCCTCTTCGGTACTTGTTCTCCTAGCCTTCGAGGAGGTCACAAATCTCATTGGAAAAACTATCATGATTTTTTCATTTCCAATTCCGTGTAAGTAAGCGGAATCAATATGCTTTGGTAACTAGTACACGAGTGAGGACCCTCGTCGAGCACGTACCGGGTTCCATGATACGATTGGTGTCGCGTCGTGCTGCCCGTGGTCTTGACTTCTTTATCGAGGTTGAGGCCATTCAAGAACCTTGTAGTACCCTCAAAAGAAGAGCACGAAATAGTAGACAAAAAATATAGAAGTATTTGGAAGGAGTACTCTACGAGTAAATCGATCCCATGTCTACTAAATATAGAAGTATTTGGAAGGAGTACTCTACGAGTAAATCGATCCCATGCATGCATTTATGAAAAAAAAAATTGATCATGTACAGGGGGCAGTAAAATATTGTGTGTGGTGGACTAGACGGTGATTAATCAAGAGAACAATAGGAGCAGTACAATAAGTAGACAGTTTTCTACTGCACGTCGAGGCCCTTCTGAGGTGCGGCCTTCGAGACACACGACCTCATGTTCCTCCAGACTTTCGCACCACAATCTTTGTCTAGATGTTGAAGATCATGAATCCAAAGAAATATTAATATGATGGAGTCATACCTTCTCCTTATTCATGTGTACTAGTACCTTTCAGCGTCACATGGATGCCAGGTGTTCGCTCCGTGTTATACTTGTAGCGAATCTTAAACACATGGATGGCCGCATAATTGTGTTGCTTACAGCATCAACTTCATTATATCTCCTCCGTGTCGTAGTAGTATGTTCTTTTCATTTTCATCACGTGTATGTTAAAATACTTTAGTCATACCGTGTTGCATGCTTACTTACGGCATACCGTACAGGTACTTGCAAAACATCACATGGCAGGAATGCCAGAGGCCATTTTCATCCAGGTTGCAAGTCAATGAGGTGAACAGGTTGGGCGACTCGAGGATAAGGAAAGAAAGCTCTTTTGCGATGTTCGCGGCTTCACGACTATGATCTGTATGATCTTTATGATCAGGATGAGCTTTACTATAATTTTCACCCTTACTAGATGAATTTTCAACTTTATCCTCGATAAAAATATCTTGGTTGTGTTTATCCTCTTTGTCGAAGGTTTTGTCGTCTTCCCAGGATCGGAGGAGGTGGTCAAGACCACGCGTCGTATAACGGAGTAGAGGTGGATCACTAGCTTGGTTTGGAGCTACCGCGGTAGCATCCCTGCGTGCATCATTGCCCCTTTTTTCGAGTAGAAAAAGAGCGAAGGATGATGCTGAGGATGCTTCAGCGGTAGCCTTAATTTATCAACATCCACCGTCCACCTCCCAGGGCGACCGGTCTCGATAGTATACCCGAAAGTTGTGGTAATCTTCACAGAAATACGCTCTTCATCGGGCTGGATCAAACTTTCAAGGTCTTCGTCCTCGACTGGAGGTCGTGGTCTTGTGTTGACGTCCTCTTGATGATCTCGTAGATTGCGTTTGTTTTCCTGTCTGAAAAAGACCTTCGGGTAGTAGGCATTTGGTTAAAGGTCGCCGAGTTGCATTCTTCAGAATGTCCTTGACCTATTTCCCCCTTGAAAAGGGGCCAAGGATGGTAGTGAGGAATGTAATTCGGAAACCCTTAATTTGGGTTGTTTCTTTGAATTACATTGTCAAAGAAAAAAGCTCGCGCGTCTGGTCCTTGCTCGATGTGGTCATTGCTTTCAATCTCAATATCCATATCCAACGGAACGTCGGAAGATGCTGTGGCCGTTCTTGCTTCTTTTTCTTGCTCATTGGCAGACGAAGTAGTAGCCACCTTTTCAACATTCTTGGTAGGCGAAGAAGTCCAGGATGAAGTATACGGCTGCAGCTGCTCAGGAGTTGTGGTCGTACGCTGTAGCAATTTGGTGAAAACATTCTGCGAGAGCCACCCATGTAGCAGAAGAGGGTCACGAAAGTCTTTGTGTTGTAAATCGAAAGGGGACCAGGCTCTATCCTCCGGCGCGCTGCACGTAAACATTCCTTGGTTAGGGTGTGCTAGGCTGCATCTCGGTCCCCTGCTCATCTTGGCGCCTTTTAGCTTGTTGTATTTCATGAGAATACAATAAGGAAAAGGGTACCAAGATGCCGAGAAAGGTGGACAGTAAATGTTGACCTTAACATGGTAGAGCGGAGGGAACGTTCCACTACCGAACGGAAATGAATTTTCGTACCACTGCTTGTAGTACTTTTCTTTTCGTTTTCTGTTTCAAATTTAGCGAAGCCAAAGAGTTGTATCAATTCATCTCCTAGTACCCACAACATGTTCTGCTCAGAGTTTGAAGAAGAAACGTAGAACAGAATGAAGGCCATAATAATTGGCTGTGAACAAGTACAAGAACAAGTAACCAACTTAGAGGATAAATTATAACATCGTGAGCGCCTCTACTTGGCTGTGGAGTAACAGTTGTAAGATGAATTATTATCGTGAGAACGAGAAGTGCCTTAATTATTACTAGCGAGAAGACTGCCCGCAAGTTTCTCTACGGCCGCGGCTCCGGAGTCGGGGTGTTCCGGTCCCAAGCGGGCCTTGCGTCTAAGGACTTTTTGTAGCACAGTCTTTTTGATGATCTCAGAAAGAAGATGTTGTTTTTTTCTTTCCATCACCTTGGAGTTGATGGACGGTTCTCCTGCCCCCATCGCCGTGCTGGATGGTTCTCCTCCTCCCATCGCTTTGAATGGAGGTTCTCCTCCTCTTATCGCTTTGAATGGAGGTTCTCGTGCCCCCATCGCTTTGAATGGAGGTTCTCCTGCCCCCATCGCTTTGAATGGAGATTCTCCTCCTCGCATCGCTTTGAATGGAGGTTCTCCTCCTCCCATCGCTTTGAATGGAGGTTCTCCTCCTCCCATCGCTTTGAATGGAGGTTCTCCTCCTCCTCCCATCGCTTTGGACGGAGGTTCGATCTTTGCAACTCCTTCCGTATTGTTCGTTGATGCACACACAGACTCAGAGGACAAAGGCAAACGCTGTTTCAACAATTCATCAACTGCTGTGTACTTCAGTTTTTGATAGAACGCTTCTAGGTTTTTACGTGTAGTCTCCGATTCGCGAAGGAATTCGTAGTGGCGTGGTAACTCTTTGTCCGCCCCGAATATGGATGATATTTTCTCTCCCCTCTAAGGCCAGACGATCACGGCTCCCCTACTATTCCCTTCACTACATCAAACGCACAACCTACTTACTAAGGGAGGAGCCTCGATCATGGTCTGATAGAGATGGGAGAATAAACATCATCCATACCAAACGAGTGCACGTGCTTCCAGATCTCGGCTGGCAGGAGGATGGTGTCCTTTTTCTCATTTTTACCTTTGACAAAACTGCCCAGAACCGACTGGAGGCTGAGGGACGCCGCAGCAAGAACGAAACGATATGTCAACATCATGTTTGTTGATTTGCAAAAGCCAACACGAAGAATGAAAACTGATACTGAATAGTCAAAAATGAAATATTAATGCTCTGTTTAGTGTTTATTCGTAAGCGGCCTATCGGCTAGCTTTGTCCTTGAGAAAACTCCAAGTTGCTGAGTAATAAATGGCCAGGCCAAAATTCTATGCTTTCGCTTTGTTTTCATGTGGAGAAAAAGCAATATCGTCCTGTGGTTTGGAGTGAAAGGCGAAGTTCAAGTAAACATATTCATAAGTACTCCAATTTGCCATCAATACTCACCATATTTGTGGGATTCCACATACTACAGTAGTGGGCTGCCTCTGAGACGAGATAGTTTCTAAACACTAGAAGAGTTGTTCAAAACATTCACAACTACTGGGAGACTAGTTTTTCGGTATACTTATGCAGTTTTGCACATAATCGCGTCAGAGGCGTTCACAACCATGACAAAACTAGAAGTTCTTTTTTTTCACCGATAATTTGTTGGACGTCTGTTCCTTCCAGGCCTAAAGCCTAAGCCCACCACCATCATCATCATCATCACGTCTCAGGTGATTGTACTAAATCAACGTCAAGACGAAACATTTCCTGCGACGATAAATTGGCCGAAGAAGTGTATAACCCATACGGGTGATACGTGGATCAGTCACTATCTGACCTTCCAAAAGGAAGATGGACGTGAGTGGCTCCCTGGCCGCGGCCAAGAAAAAGAGCTTGGAGCGAAGATCCTAAGCTCACACCTATGAGAACTGGGAAGGTATGGCGTACATGATGCGAACCTTCGAGCCGTGTTGCATAAGAAGCAAACGGTATGACGATTTTGACATTCACTTCTGACAGTGGATGATTAATATTCGTTTTTGAATGGCAGTTGCCAGGATGAACATCGCTTCCCACTTTGGATCGATTATTTGCATTTGATCTGTCCAAAAAGCTGGATCGTGGAAGAAAAAGAAGGAAAACCAATTTGCAGAAAAAACTCGAGACACCCTCAGGCCATCTAAATGTCCGTTTTTGTACAACATAATGTTCATCAGGGGCACACTTAGGCGGTAGAGGAGGTGGAACCGCTAAGGCACTTCCATCAAAGTTCCTTTGCAGTGTGTCTTCTAGCATTCGCTGTGTCCTCCAACATGCGCACATTCGCAAACACACCCTGTAACATTCCTTCTCTTGTTAGCTGCTGTAAGTGGCGAGGTTGTCTCGTCCGTTTGTGTGGAATGGATTTTTCATATACTTACTTGGACAACGGAAATTATCGTGGAAAAGCATCTTGGGCCAACCACTGTGTCATATCGTGGAAAAGCATCTTGGGCTCACCACAGAAGATGTGGACGACAACAACAACATATGAGTATAGCGTGTACCTAAATGCTTAATTACTTTTTAATATAAAGTGTATTGGCAAAACATCACTTTGCAGGAATGCCAGAGGCCATTTTCATCCAGGTTGCAAGTCATTGAGGTGAACAGGTTCGGCGCCTCGAGGATGAGGAAAGAAAGCTCTTTTGCGATCTTCGCGGCTTCACGACTATGATCTGTATGATCTTTATGATCGGGACGAAAATTTTCACCCTTACTAGATGAGTTTTCAACTTTATGATCCTCGATAAAAGTATCTTCGTTGTATTTATCCTCTTCGTCGAAGGTTTTGTCGTCTTCCCAGGATCGGAGGAGGTGGTCAAGACCACGCGTTGTATAACGGCGTAGACGTAGAGGACCCCTAGCTATATTCCACATCTTTGGAGCTACCGCTGTAGCATCTTCCTTGACGAGTGTCATATCCTTGGTGGTCCGTTAAGTGCTCCTTTGTAGCCAAACATATGTCTATGTAAAGAATAAGTGCTCCGATCTACTCAAGTAGAAAAAGAAGAACCAAGGATGATGATACTAAGGACTAGGACATGCTTGAGCGGTAGCTGCCTTAACAAATCAAAATCTTTTTTCCACCCAGGACGGCCGGTCTCGGTAGAAGTATCCCTCCAAGGCCAAGTTTCGGTAATCGTGACCGAAATACGTTCTTCATCGGGTTGGATCAAATCTGCAAGGTTTTCGTCCTCGAATGGCAGTTCTGCGCCGTTCTCTTGATCGAGTTTGTTTTCCTGCCTGAAAAAGACCTTCGGGTAGTAGGCATTTGGGTTGTTTCTTTGAATTACATTGTCAAAGAAAAAAGCTCGCGCGTCTGGACCTTGCTCAATGTGATCGCGTTCAATCTTCATTAATATATCAAACACTACGTCGTCGGAAGATGTTGTGCTCGTTCTTGCCTCTAGCTCTTGCTCACTGGCAAACGAAGTGCTGGCAGACGACGAAGTGCTGGCTGAAGCAGACGGCTGCACAGGCGTTAGAGCGTTAGAGCTACCGCAGTAGCATCTTCCTTAAGAGCTGCACGAGTCATGATTATATCTTTAGAAACAGGTGCTTCTTCTATTTCAAGTAGAGCAAGATGAACCTCCAAGGATGATGAAGATACTGAGGACATGCGTTGAGGTCGTAGCCATAAAGTCGTATTACGTCGCAGTAGTAATTTGGTGAAAACATCCTGCGAGAGCCACCCGTGTAGCAGAAGAGGGTTAAAGTCTTTGTGTCCTGAATCCAAAGGGGATAAGGCGCCATCCTGCGGCGCGCTGCAATAAGCGCTTCCATGATTAGCGTGCGCTAGGATGCATCTCGGTCCCCTCATCTTGGCCCCTTTTAGCTTGTATTTCATGAGAATACAAGGGAAAAGGGTACTAAGATGCCGAGAAAAATGGATAAAGGCTGACCTTAACATCGAAGAGCGGAAGCGTAAGCGACGGTTCACGACGAAGCCTGTGCGGAAAGAAATATTCGCACCACTGATTGTAGTACTTTTCTTTTTTGTTTTGAATTTAGCGGTCACAATATTAATTCATCTCCTACCCACATGACATGCTCTCAGAGTTTGAAGAAGAAAACGTAGAACAGAATGAAGGCCATAATTGGCTGTGAAGTGCAAGAACAAGTAACCAACTTAGAGGATAAATTATAACATCGCGAGCGCTTCTACTTGGCTGTGAAGTAACACGTGTAAGATGAATTATTATCGTGAGAACGAGAAGTGCCTTAATCAATACTAGCAAGAAGACTGCCCGCAAGTTTCTCTACGACCGCGGCTCCGGAGTCGGGGTGTTCCGGTCCCAAGCGGGCCTTGCGTCTAAGGACTTTTTGTAGCACAGTCTTTTTGATGATCTCAGAAAGAAGATGTTGTTTTTTTCCTTCCATCACCTTGGAGTTGATGGACGGTTCTCCTGCCTCCATCGCCGTGCTGGATGGTTCTCCTCCTCCCATCGCTTTGAACGGAGGTTCTCCTCCTCCCATCGCTTTGAATGGAGGTTCTCCTCCTCTTCCCATCGCTTTGGACGGAGGTTCGATCTTTGCAGCTCCTTCCGTATTGTTCGTTGATGCACACACAGACTCAGAGGACGAAGGCAAACCCAAACGCTGTTTCAACAATTCATCGACTGCTGCGTACTTCAGTTTTTGATAGAACGCTTCCAGGTTTTTACGTGTAGTCTCCATTTCGCCGTAGGTGTAGCCGCGGGGTAACTCTTTGTCCGCCCCGAATATGGATGATGTTTTTTCTCCCCTCGAAGGCCAGACGATCACGGCTCCCCTACTATTCCCCTCACTACATCAAACGCACAACCTACTAAGGGAGGAGCCTCGATCATGGTCTGATAAAGATGGGAGAATAAACATCATCCATACCAGACGAGTGCACGTGGTTCCAGATCTCGGCTGGCAGGAAGGTGGTGTCCTTTTTCTCATTTTTACCTTTGACAAAACTGCCCAGAACCGACTGGAGGCTGAGGGACGCCGCAGCAAGAACGAAACGATATGTCAACATCATATTTGTTGATTTGCAAAAGCCAACACCAAGAATGAAAACTGATACTGAATAATCGAAAATAAAATAAAAATGCTCTGTTTATTTATAAGCGGCCTATCGGCCGCTAGCTTTGTCCTTGAGAAAACTCCAAGTTGCTGAGTAATAAATCAATGGCCAGGCCAAAATTCTATGCTTTCGCTTCCTCTGTTTTCATGTGGAGAAAAAGCAATATCGTCCTGTGGTTTTGAGTGAATGTGAAAGGCGAAGCTCAAGTAAACATATTCAACATAAGTACTCCAATTTTCCATCAATACTCACCATATTTGTGGGATTCCACATGCTACAGTGGTGGGCTGCCTCTGAGACCAGATAGTTTCTAAACACTAGAAGATTTGTTCAAAACATTCACAACTATTGGGAGACTAGTTTTTCGGTCTACTTATGCAGTTTTGCACATAATCGCGTCAGAGGCGTTCACAACCATGACAAAACTAGAAGTTCTTTTTTTTACCGATAATTTGTTGGACGTCTGTTCCTTCCAGGCCTAAAACCTAAGCCCATCACCATCAACCGCTAAGGCACTTCAATCAAAGTTCCTCTGCAATGTGTCTTCCAGCATTCGCTGGGTCCTCCAACATGCGCACATTCGCAAACACACTCTGTAACATTCCTTCTCTTGTTAGCTGCTGTAAGTGGCGAGGTTGTCTCTTCCGCTTGTGTGGAATCAATGGATTTTTCATGCATCCATTTATAAAAAAAAAAAATTGATCGTGTACAGGAGGCAGTAAAATACTGTGTGTGGTGGACTAGACGGTGATTTTTAATCAAGAGAACAATAGGAGCAGTACAATAAGTAGACAGTTTTCTACTGCACGTCGAGGCCCTTCTGAGGTGCGGCCTTCGAGAAACACGACCTCATGTTCCTCCAGACTTTCTCACCACAATCTTTGTCTAGATGTTGAAGATCATGAATCCAAAGAAATACTAATATTATGGAGTCATACCTTCTCCTTATTCATGTGTACTAGTACCTTTCAGCGTCACATGGATGCCATGTGTTCGCTCCGTGTTATACTTGTAGCGAATCTTAAACACATGGATGGCCGTATAATTATGTTACTTACATCAACTTCATTATACCTGCTTCGTGTAGTACTAGTATGTTTATTTCATTTTCATCACGTGCATGTCAAAGTACTTTAGTCATACCGTGTTGCATGCTTACTTACTCCATACCGTGCACGTAATCGCAAAACATCACTTGGCAGGAATGCCAGAGGCCATTTTCATCCAGGTTGCAAGTCAATGAGGTGAACAGGTTGGGCGACTCGAGGATAAGGAAAGAAAGCTCTTTTGCAATGTTCGCGGCTTCACGACTATGATCTGTATGATCTTTATGATCAGGTCCTTTACTATAATTTTCACCCTTACTAGATGAATTTTCAACTTTATCCTCGATAAAAATATCTTGGTTGTGTTTATCCTCTTTGTCGAAGGTTTTGTCGTCTTCCCAGGATCGGAGGATGTGGTCAAGACCACGCGTCGTATAACGGAGTAGAGGTGGATCACTAGCTTGGTTTGGAGCTACCGCGGTAGCATCCCTGCGTGCATCATTGCCCCTTTTTTCGAGTAGAAAAAGAGCGAAGGATGATGCTGAGGATGCTTCAGCGGTAGCCTTAATTTATCAACATCCACCGTCCACCTCCCAGGGCGACCGGTCTCGATAGTATACCCGAAAGTTGTGGTAATCTTCACAGAAATACGCTCTTCATCGGGCTGGATCAAACTTTCAAGGTCTTCGTCCTCGACTGGAGGTCGTGGTCTTGTGTTGACGTCCTCTTGATGATCTCGTAGATTGCGTTTGTTTTCCTGTCTGAAAAAGACCTTCGGGTAGTAGGCATTTGGTTAAAGGTCGCCGAGTTGCATTCTTCAGAATGTCCTTGACCTATTTCCCCCTTGAAAAGGGGCCAAGGATGGTAGTGAGGAATGTAATTCGGAAACCCTTAATTTGGGTTGTTTCTTTGAATTACATTGTCAAAGAAAAAAGCTCGCGCGTCTGGTCCTTGCTCGATGTGGCGACCATTGCTTCCAGTCTCCATACCCATATACAACGGAACGTCGGAAGATGTTGTGGTCGTTCTTGCTTCTTTTTCTTGCTCATTGGCAGACGAAGAACTAGCCACCTTTTCAACATTCTTGGTAGGCGAAGAAGTGCTGGATGAAGTAGACTAGACGGCTGCAGCTGCTCAGGAGTTGTAGTACGCTGTAGTAATTTGGTGAAAACATTCTGCGAGAGCCACCCATGTAGCAGAAGAGGGTCAAAGTCTTCTTGTCGTAAATCGAAAGGGGACAAGGCTCTATCCTCAGGCGCCTGGCACGAAAACGCTCCTTGGTTAGGGTGTGCTAGGCTGCATCTCGGTCCCTTCATCTTGGCCCCTTTTAGCTTGTTGTATTTCATGAGAATACAGAGGAAAAGGGTACCAAGATGCCGAGAAAGGTGGAGAAAAGCTGGCCTTAACATGGTAGAGCGGAGGCAACGTTCCACGACCTTCCGGAAAGAAATTTTCGTACCACTGATTGTAGTACTTTTCTTTCTTCTTTTTAATTTAGCGAAGCCACCGAGTATCAATTCATCTCCTACCCACATGTTCTCAGAGTTTGAAGAAGAAAACGTAGAACAGAATGAAAGTCATAATTGGCTGTGAAGTACAAGAACAAGTAACCAACTACTTGGAGGATAAATTATAACATCGTGAACGCTTCTACTTGGCTGTGAAGTAACAGTTGTAAGATGAATTATTATCGTGAGAACGAGAAGTGCCTTAATCAATACGAGCAAGAAGACTGCCCGCAAGTTTCTCTACGACCGCGGCTCCGGAGTCGGGGTGTTCCGGTCCCAAGCGGGCCTTGCGTCTAAGGACTTTTTGTAGCACAGTCTTTTTGATGATCTCAGAAAGAAGATGTTGCTTTTTTCCTTCCATCACCTTGGAGTTGATGGACGGTTCTCCTGCCTCCATCGCCGTGCTGGATGGTTCTCCTCCTCCCATCGCTTTGAATGGAGGTTCTCCTCCTCCCATCGCTTTGAATGGAGGTTCTCCTCCTCTTCCCATCGCTTTGGACGGAGGTTCGATCTTTGCAGCTCCTTCCGTATTGTTCGTTGATGCACACACAGACTCAGAGGACGAAGGCAAACCCAAACGCTGTTTCAACAATTCATCGACTGCTGCGTACTTCAGTTTTTGATAGAACGCTTCCAGGTTTTTACGTGTAGTCTCCATTTCGCCGTAGGTGTAGCCGCGGGGTAACTCTTTGTCCGCCCCGAATATGGATGATGTTTTTTCTCCCCTCGAAGGCCAGACGATCACGGCTCCCCTACTATTCCCCTCACTACATCAAACGCACAACCTACTAAGGGAGGAGCCTCGATCATGGTCTGATAAAGATGGGAGAATAAACATCATCCATACCAGACGAGTGCACGTGGTTCCAGATCTCGGCTGGCAGGAAGGTGGTGTCCTTTTTCTCATTTTTACCTTTGACAAAACTGCCCAGAACCGACTGGAGGCTGAGGGACGCCGCAGCAAGAACGAAACGATATGTCAACATCATATTTGTTGATTTGCAAAAGCCAACACCAAGAATGAAAACTGATACTGAATAATCGAAAATAAAATAAAAATGCTCTGTTTATTTATAAGCGGCCTATCGGCCGCTAGCTTTGTCCTTGAGAAAACTCCAAGTTGCTGAGTAATAAATCAATGGCCAGGCCAAAATTCTATGCTTTCGCTTCCTCTGTTTTCATGTGGAGAAAAAGCAATATCGTCCTGTGGTTTTGAGTGAATGTGAAAGGCGAAGCTCAAGTAAACATATTCAACATAAGTACTCCAATTTTCCATCAATACTCACCATATTTGTGGGATTCCACATGCTACAGTGGTGGGCTGCCTCTGAGACCAGATAGTTTCTAAACACTAGAAGATTTGTTCAAAACATTCACAACTATTGGGAGACTAGTTTTTCGGTCTACTTATGCAGTTTTGCACATAATCGCGTCAGAGGCGTTCACAACCATGACAAAACTAGAAGTTCTTTTTTTTACCGATAATTTGTTGGACGTCTGTTCCTTCCAGGCCTAAAACCTAAGCCCATCACCATCAACCGCTAAGGCACTTCAATCAAAGTTCCTCTGCAATGTGTCTTCCAGCATTCGCTGGGTCCTCCAACATGCGCACATTCGCAAACACACTCTGTAACATTCCTTCTCTTGTTAGCTGCTGTAAGTGGCGAGGTTGTCTCTTCCGCTTGTGTGGAATCAATGGATTTTTCATGCATCCATTTATAAAAAAAAAAAATTGATCGTGTACAGGAGGCAGTAAAATACTGTGTGTGGTGGACTAGACGGTGATTTTTAATCAAGAGAACAATAGGAGCAGTACAATAAGTAGACAGTTTTCTACTGCACGTCGAGGCCCTTCTGAGGTGCGGCCTTCGAGAAACACGACCTCATGTTCCTCCAGACTTTCTCACCACAATCTTTGTCTAGATGTTGAAGATCATGAATCCAAAGAAATACTAATATTATGGAGTCATACCTTCTCCTTATTCATGTGTACTAGTACCTTTCAGCGTCACATGGATGCCATGTGTTCGCTCCGTGTTATACTTGTAGCGAATCTTAAACACATGGATGGCCGTATAATTATGTTACTTACATCAACTTCATTATACCTGCTTCGTGTAGTACTAGTATGTTTATTTCATTTTCATCACGTGCATGTCAAAGTACTTTAGTCATACCGTGTTGCATGCTTACTTACTCCATACCGTGCACGTAATCGCAAAACATCACTTGGCAGGAATGCCAGAGGCCATTTTCATCCAGGTTGCAAGTCAATGAGGTGAACAGGTTGGGCGACTCGAGGATAAGGAAAGAAAGCTCTTTTGCAATGTTCGCGGCTTCACGACTATGATCTGTATGATCTTTATGATCAGGTCCTTTACTATAATTTTCACCCTTACTAGATGAATTTTCAACTTTATCCTCGATAAAAATATCTTGGTTGTGTTTATCCTCTTTGTCGAAGGTTTTGTCGTCTTCCCAGGATCGGAGGATGTGGTCAAGACCACGCGTCGTATAACGGAGTAGAGGTGGATCACTAGCTTGGTTTGGAGCTACCGCGGTAGCATCCCTGCGTGCATCATTGCCCCTTTTTTCGAGTAGAAAAAGAGCGAAGGATGATGCTGAGGATGCTTCAGCGGTAGCCTTAATTTATCAACATCCACCGTCCACCTCCCAGGGCGACCGGTCTCGATAGTATACCCGAAAGTTGTGGTAATCTTCACAGAAATACGCTCTTCATCGGGCTGGATCAAACTTTCAAGGTCTTCGTCCTCGACTGGAGGTCGTGGTCTTGTGTTGACGTCCTCTTGATGATCTCGTAGATTGCGTTTGTTTTCCTGTCTGAAAAAGACCTTCGGGTAGTAGGCATTTGGTTAAAGGTCGCCGAGTTGCATTCTTCAGAATGTCCTTGACCTATTTCCCCCTTGAAAAGGGGCCAAGGATGGTAGTGAGGAATGTAATTCGGAAACCCTTAATTTGGGTTGTTTCTTTGAATTACATTGTCAAAGAAAAAAGCTCGCGCGTCTGGTCCTTGCTCGATGTGGCGACCATTGCTTCCAGTCTCCATACCCATATACAACGGAACGTCGGAAGATGTTGTGGTCGTTCTTGCTTCTTTTTCTTGCTCATTGGCAGACGAAGAACTAGCCACCTTTTCAACATTCTTGGTAGGCGAAGAAGTGCTGGATGAAGTAGACTAGACGGCTGCAGCTGCTCAGGAGTTGTAGTACGCTGTAGTAATTTGGTGAAAACATTCTGCGAGAGCCACCCATGTAGCAGAAGAGGGTCAAAGTCTTCTTGTCGTAAATCGAAAGGGGACAAGGCTCTATCCTCAGGCGCCTGGCACGAAAACGCTCCTTGGTTAGGGTGTGCTAGGCTGCATCTCGGTCCCTTCATCTTGGCCCCTTTTAGCTTGTTGTATTTCATGAGAATACAGAGGAAAAGGGTACCAAGATGCCGAGAAAGGTGGAGAAAAGCTGGCCTTAACATGGTAGAGCGGAGGCAACGTTCCACGACCTTCCGGAAAGAAATTTTCGTACCACTGATTGTAGTACTTTTCTTTCTTCTTTTTAATTTAGCGAAGCCACCGAGTATCAATTCATCTCCTACCCACATGTTCTCAGAGTTTGAAGAAGAAAACGTAGAACAGAATGAAAGTCATAATTGGCTGTGAAGTACAAGAACAAGTAACCAACTACTTGGAGGATAAATTATAACATCGTGAACGCTTCTACTTGGCTGTGAAGTAACAGTTGTAAGATGAATTATTATCGTGAGAACGAGAAGTGCCTTAATCAATACGAGCAAGAAGACTGCCCGCAAGTTTCTCTACGACCGCGGCTCCGGAGTCGGGGTGTTCCGGTCCCAAGCGGGCCTTGCGTCTAAGGACTTTTTGTAGCACAGTCTTTTTGATGATCTCAGAAAGAAGATGTTGCTTTTTTCCTTCCATCACCTTGGAGTTGATGGACGGTTCTCCTGCCTCCATCGCCGTGCTGGATGGTTCTCCTCCTCCCATCGCTTTGAATGGAGGTTCTCCTCCTCCCATCGCTTTGAATGGAGGTTCTCCTCCTCTTCCCATCGCTTTGGACGGAGGTTCGATCTTTGCAGCTCCTTCCGTATTGTTCGTTGATGCACACACAGACTCAGAGGACGAAGGCAAACCCAAACGCTGTTTCAACAATTCATCGACTGCTGCGTACTTCAGTTTTTGATAGAACGCTTCCAGGTTTTTACGTGTAGTCTCCATTTCGCCGTAGGTGTAGCCGCGGGGTAACTCTTTGTCCGCCCCGAATATGGATGATGTTTTTTCTCCCCTCGAAGGCCAGACGATCACGGCTCCCCTACTATTCCCCTCACTACATCAAACGCACAACCTACTAAGGGAGGAGCCTCGATCATGGTCTGATAAAGATGGGAGAATAAACATCATCCATACCAGACGAGTGCACGTGGTTCCAGATCTCGGCTGGCAGGAAGGTGGTGTCCTTTTTCTCATTTTTACCTTTGACAAAACTGCCCAGAACCGACTGGAGGCTGAGGGACGCCGCAGCAAGAACGAAACGATATGTCAACATCATATTTGTTGATTTGCAAAAGCCAACACCAAGAATGAAAACTGATACTGAATAATCGAAAATAAAATAAAAATGCTCTGTTTATTTATAAGCGGCCTATCGGCCGCTAGCTTTGTCCTTGAGAAAACTCCAAGTTGCTGAGTAATAAATCAATGGCCAGGCCAAAATTCTATGCTTTCGCTTCCTCTGTTTTCATGTGGAGAAAAAGCAATATCGTCCTGTGGTTTTGAGTGAATGTGAAAGGCGAAGCTCAAGTAAACATATTCAACATAAGTACTCCAATTTTCCATCAATACTCACCATATTTGTGGGATTCCACATGCTACAGTGGTGGGCTGCCTCTGAGACCAGATAGTTTCTAAACACTAGAAGATTTGTTCAAAACATTCACAACTATTGGGAGACTAGTTTTTCGGTCTACTTATGCAGTTTTGCACATAATCGCGTCAGAGGCGTTCACAACCATGACAAAACTAGAAGTTCTTTTTTTTACCGATAATTTGTTGGACGTCTGTTCCTTCCAGGCCTAAAACCTAAGCCCATCACCATCAACCGCTAAGGCACTTCAATCAAAGTTCCTCTGCAATGTGTCTTCCAGCATTCGCTGGGTCCTCCAACATGCGCACATTCGCAAACACACTCTGTAACATTCCTTCTCTTGTTAGCTGCTGTAAGTGGCGAGGTTGTCTCTTCCGCTTGTGTGGAATCAATGGATTTTTCATGCATCCATTTATAAAAAAAAAAAATTGATCGTGTACAGGAGGCAGTAAAATACTGTGTGTGGTGGACTAGACGGTGATTTTTAATCAAGAGAACAATAGGAGCAGTACAATAAGTAGACAGTTTTCTACTGCACGTCGAGGCCCTTCTGAGGTGCGGCCTTCGAGAAACACGACCTCATGTTCCTCCAGACTTTCTCACCACAATCTTTGTCTAGATGTTGAAGATCATGAATCCAAAGAAATACTAATATTATGGAGTCATACCTTCTCCTTATTCATGTGTACTAGTACCTTTCAGCGTCACATGGATGCCATGTGTTCGCTCCGTGTTATACTTGTAGCGAATCTTAAACACATGGATGGCCGTATAATTATGTTACTTACATCAACTTCATTATACCTGCTTCGTGTAGTACTAGTATGTTTATTTCATTTTCATCACGTGCATGTCAAAGTACTTTAGTCATACCGTGTTGCATGCTTACTTACTCCATACCGTGCACGTAATCGCAAAACATCACTTGGCAGGAATGCCAGAGGCCATTTTCATCCAGGTTGCAAGTCAATGAGGTGAACAGGTTGGGCGACTCGAGGATAAGGAAAGAAAGCTCTTTTGCAATGTTCGCGGCTTCACGACTATGATCTGTATGATCTTTATGATCAGGTCCTTTACTATAATTTTCACCCTTACTAGATGAATTTTCAACTTTATCCTCGATAAAAATATCTTGGTTGTGTTTATCCTCTTTGTCGAAGGTTTTGTC
Source organism: Amoebophrya sp. A25 (assembly GCA_905178165.1). NCBI lineage: Eukaryota > Dinophyceae > Syndiniales > Amoebophryaceae > Amoebophrya > Amoebophrya sp. A25. The sequence continues at coordinate 925,523 of CAJINU010000037.1, forward strand.
GTCTTCCCAGGATCGGAGGATGTGGTCAAGACCACGCGTCGTATAACGGAGTAGAGGTGGATCACTAGCTTGGTTTGGAGCTACCGCGGTAGCATCCCTGCGTGCATCATTGCCCCTTTTTTCGAGTAGAAAAAGAGCGAAGGATGATGCTGAGGATGCTTCAGCGGTAGCCTTAATTTATCAACATCCACCGTCCACCTCCCAGGGCGACCGGTCTCGATAGTATACCCGAAAGTTGTGGTAATCTTCACAGAAATACGCTCTTCATCGGGCTGGATCAAACTTTCAAGGTCTTCGTCCTCGACTGGAGGTCGTGGTCTTGTGTTGACGTCCTCTTGATGATCTCGTAGATTGCGTTTGTTTTCCTGTCTGAAAAAGACCTTCGGGTAGTAGGCATTTGGTTAAAGGTCGCCGAGTTGCATTCTTCAGAATGTCCTTGACCTATTTCCCCCTTGAAAAGGGGCCAAGGATGGTAGTGAGGAATGTAATTCGGAAACCCTTAATTTGGGTTGTTTCTTTGAATTACATTGTCAAAGAAAAAAGCTCGCGCGTCTGGTCCTTGCTCGATGTGG